>JAVBJF010000714.1:0-76052 GCA_033439095.1 Pseudococcus viburni | reverse complement strand
CGAAACGAAGTCTCGAGACGCCAACGAACAAGAACAAAGAATAAAGAAAGAGTGAGAAAAAATGGTGACACGACGCCAAAATCGTAAAAATTAAAATAATGTCAATCTGTCAAAGTGTCAATCAATCAATCATCGATCGTGACAAATGATGTCACGAATTTCAACCAATCCGATTGAAGCTCGGTTCTGATTTGTTGATTACATTTTTCTCATATTTTTATTTTTTTTACAAAAAATAAAAAGTAAGGCCGGTATTCATAGACGATACTCAAGTATTACTTAGCCAAGTAACGAATTTTAGAGCTATTTTTTGAGTAATTGAATAACAATTTTATGATTTTTCAATGATGAATCGATACTTGAGGATCTAATTATTCGATTCAAATGAAAAATTTGTATCCATGGCTCCAATATTCCTAGAAAAATAGCTCTAAAATCCGTTACTTGGCTAAGTAATTGTCAAGTATTGTCTATGAATACGGCCCTAAGTACGATGATATGAATGTTTATTGTTTTTTCATCACTAAACCGTAAATCATAAACGAGTAAAATAAAATTACATCATTTTTATTACCTTATCACCTGGGTACAGCTTTTTTTATTTTTATTAATAATAAATCATTAATTTTCATTTTAGAGTCAAATTGAAGGGGCCGATTACCGCCGAAGATAGCCGAAAAATGCTTATACAGCAGGTGGCGTGACTCATACAATGAGCAGCTGGGGTCCAAGAAATATTGCACCTGCCGGGTTCAAAGAAAAATTGCACCTGCCGACCCCTTGCTGAATAATTCCGAACATGATTTTGGAAGGTTTACTCTGAAATTGGGAAAAGTAACTCATGGAAAACGATAAATCAGGACGAGTAACTA
This sequence comes from Pseudococcus viburni, assembly GCA_033439095.1. Classification (NCBI taxonomy): domain Eukaryota; kingdom Metazoa; phylum Arthropoda; class Insecta; order Hemiptera; family Pseudococcidae; genus Pseudococcus; species Pseudococcus viburni. The sequence goes on along the minus strand of JAVBJF010000714.1, from coordinate 75,180 downwards.
AGGTAATGTACATGAGAGACCCCAATAAGCTCTTAAACTCTTTTTCAACTAGCTTTTCTACCTCACCCTCAGTAGGTTCAAGCTGAAGCTTAGCTTCAATCTGAGTACTCGTAGTCTTACACTGCTCCATACCATAAGCTTTCAAAATTTTCTCAATCGCTCCCTTTTGACTCAAGGTCATAGTCTTTCTCTCTTGATCATACTCAATTTTTATACCTAGAAAATTCTTCACCGGGCAGATATCTTTCAACCTAAATCTCGTGCTAATTAACTCAATCATTTTTGTAATTTTATTTATCCTGTTACCGATAACTAGCCCATCATCCACAAAAATAAGTATGATAATAATATACTCATCACCTTCAAAAATGAAAATACAACCATCAGAACGACAACGACGAAAACCCAAGCTTATTAGGAACTCAGAAATGCACTCATACCAGCATTTCGCTGCTTGCTTCAACCCATATAACGCCTTAATTTAATCATAGAACTTTTCCAGGACCGATACCTTTCATTCCCTTCGGTGGCTCAACATCAATCAGTTCTTTCAACGGGCTATTCAAATACGCGCAATTTACATCAGTCTGATAAATATAGAAACCAAATATACAAGCAATTGCCAGCAATAATCAAACATTTTCCAAACTAACAACTGGACTAAAAACTTGGTTAAAATCAATACCTTCGCATTACATAAATCCTTTTGCTACTAACCGCGCCTTTTCAATCATCTGATCGCTCATATTATCATACTTCATTGCATACGCCCATTTTGTATCAATTGTACGCATTTCTGGCTCCTGATCAACCACCTCGTATTCATCACTCTCACTCCAGTTCAGAAGTTCTTTATCCATCACCCTTTCCCACTTGAAGGAATCGACACCTGAAATCACTTCCTCATACGTCCTTGGTACACCTACCTGCTTAAGCAACGCCATTAGACCAACTTCATAATCATCAAGTCGTCGAGGAGCTCTTGTATTGCGTTTAGGTCTGCTCATAGGCTCTGGAACTGGTTTAGGTTTCGTTGAATTCACACCTGTACTCGTAGATGGCTCAATTGCTGGAGTTTCTTCGGTTTCCTCCTGCTGTTGGTCAGATTTCATAAATATTTCTGACTCATCGAAGATATCATCGCTACTCTGGACCAATTTTTTATCCACCGGATCGTATAAGAAGTAGCCATTCGAACTGTAACCCATCATAATACATTTCCGAGTATGTGGTGCCATTTTGCCATCTTGCTTCAGTTTAGGAACATAAATATAGAGATGTGCGCCGCCGAAAAATTACGCCGCCGCCGCTAATTTTTCTTGGTTTTCGGCCGCCGCCGCCGCCGAGTCAATTTACCGGCGCTGCCGCCGATTTTTATCTCGGCGGCGAGCTTTTTTTTATCATTTTTTGACTCCCTTATGTGTCGTTTTTTCAATTTTTTTTTACCAATTGGTACCTTTTTTCCAAACGCACGCACGTAATTTGGTAACCCAGAAAAGAATTTTTCATTTACAAATATTTTATACATTTTATACCATAAAATATTAATTGTAAATGAAAAATTCTTTTCTGGGTTACCAAATTATGTGCGTGTGTTTGGAAAAAAGGTACCAATTGGTAAAAAAAAACACATAAGGGAGTCAAAAAATTGATAAAAAAAAAACTAAAAAAGCACGCCGCCGAATTCGCCACCGCCGTAAGATTTTGGAAGTTCGCCGCCGCCGCCGATTTTACCTCGGCGCACATCTCTACATAAATATACGTTGACAAACCAAATATTCTCATTTTGTTGAAATCCACGGGCCTATCGTACCACAATTCCGCTGGAATATCTCCACGTACACTAGGAGATCGATTCTTCGCATAAACAATGTAACTTATCGCCTGAACCCAAAATTTATCCGAACAACCGCTATAGACGTATTAGAGTTTGATGCGGGTAGTATTTCTGCCTTAAACTAAAGAACTGCGCATAGGTTAAATACACGTTAAAAAGGGTTTTCGTAGACCTTGACGGACATTGGAAGTCCAAGGTCTGCGAAATACCTTTACAATGTACGCTACAACCTATGCGCAAAATAAGCGGTTCCTAAGTTTAAGGCGATGGGTAGACTACCCGCATCAAACTCTAATACGTCTATACGATAAAATACAACGCGCTCTCTCACAAATTGTTCTATTCATACGCTTGCTTACACCATTCTGCCTAGGTTTGTAACTTGAGGTATACTCAATAAAAATACCCTTATCTTTACACCCGTCTTTAAACTCATCTGACGTGTATTCCCCTCTGTTATCTCATCTCAATTTTCTCGGGTATCTACCAAATTGATTCAAAATCATGGCCATAAATTCCTCATACTTACTCAAAACCTCATCTTTACTCTTTAGAAAATAAATACAAACGAAACAGCTAAAATCATCGATGAACGTTACAAAATACCGATAAACACATTGGTTCTTCAACTTTGTTATTTCACAAACATCAGTATGGATACAAAAATTCACTTCATTACTTCTAGTAGCAGGATATTTCTGAGGAGAAACGGTTTGTTTTCCATCTACACATTTATTACACAGTTTTACGCCATCTAAATCTATACTCAATCCCAATTTACCATTGGAGATCAATTTTTGCATCCCATCAAAACCCAAATGCGCCAACCTACGATGCCACAACGAATACCTATCTTCTACAGAAGCCACACAAGCAGATTCCGAAAGAGAAAAATCCATTTCGTACAGATCATTTTCTACCTTACCAGAAGCAACTACACTATTTTCGGAAATTTTGACACCTTCCGGTTTAACAATCTGTACCTTATTGTTTCCGAACACAGTTAAAAATCCAGCCTTATCCATTTGACGAACAAAATATAGGTTCCTACTCAATTCTGGAGCATAGTGTTGAAGAACTATCGATAGTTGGCACTATCGATAGTTTTGATATATCGTTAAGAAACTATCGATAACTATCGATACTATTGAAAAAATTTTCCAAGTTGAGTCACCCGATATTGAAGTTCAAATTTCAAGAGTTCTTGAATCCAAATTATTGGTAACCATCACTAATCACACAGTTCACTCTTCAACTGGTAAGAAATGGAAAAAACTTAGACAAATGAAACAATAAACTTGCTATTTCTAACACGCCAGAACTTGAGATGAAAACCTCACTTGGCAAAAATGATGAAATTGATGGCGAAATTGTAATTTTTTGTTTTTTTTGGGTTACTGTGATGAATTACAGAAGCAAAAAAACGTGTCAGCTGTGTCAAAAAAGGTCAAAACGCAACACAAATCTCACTATCGGAAACTATCGATATAACGAATTTCACTATCGATAGCTATCGATAGTGTGGACTATCGATACTATCGCGATACTATCGATAGTTCTTCAACACTACTGGAGCATAATATACCTTATCGAAAATACCCTTGATACCTTTATCAGTTTCTACATTTAACCTCCCTACTTCAATCGCCTGCATGGAAACACCATCTTTAGCTATACCTACACAAATAGGATTTTTAAGACACACTTTATCACCTAATAATTCGTTACTATTTAACATATGAGCAGTTGCTCCACTATCTACAGTACCAGCATTGACTTTACATACATGGACTGAGCCTAGCAATGCTTCTTATCACGGTTCTCCGCGCAAACATTATTCTAAGGTCCAAATCGGGATTCTTTTTTTTAACATTTCCCACCATTATTTTTATTCGGTAAACATTTAAAACAATGCATTAACCCAATAACTTTCGAATAAATCATACATTTTTTTGATTAGGATTGTAATAACTGCACAATAAAAGTGTAATGTCTAAGGTCCAAATCGGGATGCATAAGAACGTATGTAAATAATCTTGTCGGCAGGATTAGCATTGCCAGGCTCAGTCCATGTATGTAAAGTCAATGAGTACCAGATATCACATTATTACCATTACATTTAACTACAGTATTATTCACTTGAGTGAGAAAAGAAAATTCAGAATAATTATCCAAAGAACTCAAATTTGCATTAGTTTTAGGTTTCTTACTGTAACAATTTCAACTAAAATGGCCGAATTTACCACAATTATAACATTTAACATCAGTAAGATCATCATAATAATTACCAGAATAATTTCCACGTTGACCACGCCTATCTCGATTGGTATAATTTGAGTTGAAATTGGATCCATGATTGTTGCGATTTTGACTAAAATTACCACCATGATTGTTCTGATATCCACAATTTCCTCTACTGTTACCTCTTCCATCATCATTTTGGCGAGTTCGTTGACCTCCTCTTGGTACTTCAGGTTGACTAGGATCGGATATGTAAGCCACTTGATTATTGCCATTTGACACATCACCTTGACTATTTGGGGTAACAGAGCTCTGTGGTTTATCCAACATGATCGATTTATGGTGCTGTAATACTTGGCCGCCAACTTTATCCCAATCAAGGTCAATATTTTCGTCTGTAGATTTGATCTGCAGTCTGAGAGCCATGAATTCGACAGGTAATGAACGTAATAACTTGATAATGTACACTCTCTTCCCAGTAGGATCACTTAGATCTTTCAATTTATTGGCCAAAGAACGGAAATTCGAAACATATCTCTGAATATCATCACCAAATTTATATTGCATGCTGTGGAGCTGGTCACGATAATCTACCACTAGCTGATCACTTTCAAGTTGAAAGTTACCTTGAATTGCTTGGCACATGTCTTTAGCATGACATTTGGTCTCTACAATATTGAGCATACCATCATAAAAATTTGAGATTATCAGGTTCATACACTTAGCATCTAAAGCTTTCCAATCAGCTGACTAATTTCTGGGTAATGGAAGTGGGTCAGTAATTAATTCGGATACCTTTTCCATCATTAGCAAGGATTCCGTGCGAAATTTCCAGCTGTCATAATTCGTACCATTAAATGGTTTAATGTTGTATCTACAAAAATCTTCATCTATTTTGGACACCAGGGCACACAAATAACAACAGGTTCGCGAAAATTTTAAGCAAAATAGCTCAAAAACTCCAAAAAACGAAATTTTCACAGGCAAAAATCTGATTAGAATTATTCCATTTGAAACACGTAGAGAAACGAACCTGGGCCCATAACCTTTGTTGGGTAGAGGCGAGAGAACAAACAAAATCAACTTGATACACAGGCAAACGCTTTTAGAATAATTTTATTGTACAAAAATAACAAGTAGAAAAGGTACTCTACGTGTGTAACCGTAGATAAAGATTATCGAAGTATAATCAGTGTTGCCTAGTTGCACAACACTTATTGCAATGCAATATTTCTCCCTCAACTGTTGATATGTATGTAGATCCAAACACCGCAAATAAAATTACTCTTAAAAAAACACCTCGAGTCTCGAGTTTTCACAGTCACAAATATGTAAATAAAATGTCAGAACTCGAATAAAAATTACGTGCACTTCTGCGCATATTTCATCATTATTTCTACAATATAAATCGAAAATATACAAAAGCAATAAGAGAGCCAACACTATGCTTTCAAATCATCTGGAATTATTAAACATTTACTATAGTCCAGGCAAATAAGAGAAAAAATGTACCAAACCCCCCAAAAATTAAAGCCTGATTTTTTTTCGCGTTTTACGTTCGTAATGGTCCACTACACAACATACTAAAATGGACACCCCCACAACCCTCCGCTACCCTCAGGGGAGGGGTAAACGTCCGCTGAAAACCGGTTTTTCGTGAATATCTCCTGAAATAAGCCTCAAAATTGAAAAGTAGTTATGAACAATCTTGTTCTACGCATAATTTCCTATCGGAAGGGTTTTTTTATTTTTCAAAAACACTCACTTCTTTGACCCAAAAATTAAGGGTAAAAAAACACCTATTTTTCAACAATTTTAACAGCATTTTTGGAAAAAAAATCGAAACTTTTGGGAATATCTCCTCAAAAAAAGCCCCTCAAAATGGAAAAAAATGGTTATGAACAATCATGTTCTACGCGTAATTTCCTATCAGACAGGTTCGTTTTTTTTTTTCGAAAACACCCGCTACTTTGCCCCAAAAGTTAAGGGGTGAAAAACACCTGTTTTTCCAATACTCACAGTATTTTCGAAATTACGGAAATACGAAGCTAAAAGTACCCAAAATGAGTATTTTTTTATACATGCTGGTAGGGTATTCAAAAAAAAAGTCACCGCAAAATTTCAACCCTATACCGTAATTATAAGAGAGGTTATTGAAATTGAATACTGCATTTAAAAAATCGAAGTTGTGGAAAGAAAAAAGTACTATAAAACGCGATATTATGCTGATTATTCGTGATACGAACATTTCTTTGTGTCGTAAGGATTCGTATTCCATAATTTCCAAAAATACTGTGAATAATAAAAAATAGGCGTTTTCCACCCTTAACTTTTGGGCAAAGAAGCGGGTTTTTTTTCGAAAAAAACGAACCTGTCTGATAGGAGAATTACGCATAGAACATGATTGTTCATAACCATTTTTCCATTTTGAGGCTTTTTTGAGGAGATATTCCCAAAAGTTTCGATTTTTTCCAAAAATGCTGTAAATTGTTGAAAAATAGGTATTTTTTACCCTTAATTTTTGGTCAAAGAAGTGAGTGTTTTTGAAAAATAAAAAAACCCTTCCGATAGGAAATTACGCGTAGAACAAGATTGTTCATAACTACTTTTCAATTTTGAGGCTTATTTCAGGAGATATTCACGAAAAACCGGTTTTCAGCGGACGTTTACCCCTCCCCTGAGGGTAGCGGAGGGTTGTGGGGGTGTCCATTTTAGTATGTTGTGTAGTGGACCATTACGAACGTAAAACGCGAAAAAAAAATCAGGCTTTAATTTTTGGGGGTCAACTCCTAAAATGCCTGGACTACTACGCCATTTTTAATGTTTCTTCTCATCTATTTTTTTATAACTCGGATTTTTCTTTATTTTATTGTTGTAGATTTTACGAACTTCCTTGAATATTTGTAAATTTTTGGAAGATGATCTGATTTTTCAAATCTGGCCAAAATTCTGAAAAAATGTCGAAAATTTGGTAAAACAAAAACTTCATTATTTTTAACAATTTTTTTTATGAATTTTTTAAACAGAAACTGATGACAAAACAGTAAATCTTGAAGAAATTATTTCGTGCGAATGTTCGCCATGAGTTAATCTACTCTTGTTGGAATGGAGTCTTCTTCGATTTTTTTTCTCATTAAAAGTATAAAAGTGTACATTCAACTTTTATTTAATTTTGGCTGTAATCACTCTTTTATATCATCATTGCCTGTATTTTGTCTGTTATTATTATGACAGCGATTTTCGATTTATTCTTATGTTACAATGTTAGATATCTATAGAAACCACACAATGTTTTAATACGTAATTTTTATACGATTTTTTATTTCAATTTTATTTTTCTCGTAACCCTGAAAATTGAATTTATTTCAGCTGTTCATTTTTTACTTTTAGTTCTAAAAAGCGTGAGAATGGGCTATTACGACGAAGGAAATACTTTTTAATAAATACAGAGACCATCAGCTGCGTATTTGGAAACTGCAAATTTTTTAATTCGTTTGGTTGCTCTCGAGAACTGAATACCAAAACAGAAAACTGCGACCTCCGTATTGAAGAAACCTTGAACGTATTTCTTACATTGCTCCAGGGCATCGGTTTCATTGTTTGTTTCAATCTTCAATTCAAATAATAAAATATGCATCTTTTTCGCTACTAAATCTATCCTTCCGGTGGACGTGATAACTTCTAAATCAGCGTCGTAACCTAGTTTTTCCATCAGAATAAACATAACTACTTGGGGTGCTTTTCTCGAAATCGAAGATAGTATGAGGAAATTTTGCTAAAAATGTATTCACACCTTTTTGAAATTTATCCCAATCTTCCTCAAGAATTGATTTTTGAATTGATGCGGTATTTAAATAGAAATCTTTAGATTTACTCATTGCACTCGCAACAGTATTTGAGAGAACGCTCAAATAAAATGATACATTCTCTCGGTTGCTGAATTCTAGATGGTACATTCGATTTTCAGTATTCCCCGAACATTCCGTGATTGTAAATATACCCAATTGATGAAATAACACTGCCCACGATTCTTCGTTTCCAGGGTTTAATTCGGCGTCTCCAAATAGAAGGTATTCTGGTATCGCGAATTTCAATTTTCCGGGAGTATCGTTCCGCAGTTTATTGAATAGATGACGACTAGACAAACTTTGCGTGAAATATGGCGAACTGTTGATTTGTTGCATTAGAAATGCGGAGCCACCAGTCAAACTCCAGAAATTCTTATCACGTGATTTTGTGCGTAAATACTGTAAGATGCTACATGGATTATACACTGTGACTGTTGAACAGGTAAACCTATAACCGTTAAACCATGTCTTTAGTTCATCAAGTATTTCGGAAACGTTTTTTCCATTGATAGACGCAACTTCGGATATGGGTTTACTCAAGTATTTTACTAATTCTTCTTCAGTGAATCCCCAAGCCGCGGCAAATTCCGGTTCTTTAGTGAGACAGAGAGCGTTATTAAACCCGGAAAAGATCGTTGATAAAGCAACATTCGTAATGCCTGTCACAAAACAAATCAAAATGTCTTCGTTTTTGCTTTTCAACGTAGAAAATACAGTTTTCATAACATCTAATATTTCACCGGATTTAGTACTAGGACAGTTCACAAGAGGACTATCGTAGTCATCGACCAACACAGCTACGTTTAATCCGTTATATATTCTTTTCAATTCTTCGATTAGTTTCATAATGCTCGTAGCCACATCTTCGGTAGTTAAAATAAATCCGTGATCTTTGGCAATTTTTCGTAGCACAGCCATCAACGAGGCCTCCAATTTATCAGAAGTTTTGCAGGCAAGAGTTGCGAATTCCAATCTAATTACTGGATATTTTAACCATTTATAATCACGTAATCTGTTGTAAATGGCAGTTGAAACGAATAAATCGTTTCTTCCTTTTAAAAAGTATTCCATTGTTCTAAGAAATAGACTCTTCCCGAATCTCCTGGGACGAATCAAAATGAAGTAGGAATCATTCGTATTTAGTAATTTGAAGAGATATTCAGTTTTATCCACGTATGATTCATCTTTTATAATTGCCGCAAAATCAGATTTCGTAGTAGAAGGTATACATTTAGTTGAACAGAAAGGCTCCCATGAAACCTGGAAAAATTTCATTTAATAATGAAAATAATTATTCCTACCTCCATGCTCCCTTCCGCACTAATAATCAATTAAAAAAGCTGACAAAGATAATTTTTCTCGGATTTCCTGATAATAACTGAAACATTTAACATTTTTTGGAGAGGAGGGACCATACAATTATTCTTTGAAAATTTTCATTTCAAAACATTAAATTTTCAAATTATCTACTTAAAATTTTCTTGTTATAAAATGAGAAGTGAAAATGATTTCAAAATAGGTACTTATTCTCATACTTTTTTTCACTTGATTTTACATAAATCGTCCACTTTTTCATATTTTTCGTTCCCGTAACTTTCTCAACTTTTCATGATTTTATGGGTAAAATTTTAGACATTCTTACTATTTTTTGGCCTACCTTGGATATTTCGACTTTTTAAACCATGCCAGACACCTTGTTTAATGAATTTTTAGAGATATTGGAGAATTTTTGATGGTTTCATTTTTAATAATTAAAACAAGTTTTCGGGTATTTCTAAAAAAAATTCAATCATGACCTACTTTTCTCATCAATTTTTATTATTCAGATTAGAAAATCTAAAAGACCATTCTGAAAATCAGTCGATAAATTTCCAAAAAAAAAAAAATCCTTCGGACATTTCAAAACAAGATGAAAATGTCAAAATTTTAGAAAATCGTCGAATTAGGGCCACCGAAACTTCATCAACGGATCACTAAAAATGAAATCCTGTCAAACCCTTCAGAAATAATCTCGTATGGGTTATTGAAAAAAGACAATTTTTCACAAAAATTTTCTTAAAGTGAGTTATTTTATGTTAAAGAAGGTAAATAGTTACAGCCCGAGCGAGGCGAGGGTCAGCATTTTTACGAAAAATCATGTTAGAATGGATAAAATAATTAGATGTTAATCGAGCAACCTAATAAGATATTTTTAACACAATGGAAAGCTGACATGATACGGGCTGATATAGATTTCGCGGATTTTGATCCTAGAATGGGGAAATAAATTCATGGTAAGTCTAAAATAAAAGCAGATTACCAATCAATTTCGCGAGGGCAAAATTTTTTTTGAAGAATTTATTTAAAAACCAGCAAAAAAGAGACATATTTCCAAATGATTTCTCCTTCTAAATTTTTAAAACATCCCACTGAAAATTCCGAAATTCTCCGATTTCCTTAGATTTTCCCGAAAATGGACACGATGAAATAGAAGGGAAGAAGGTTTTTAGTTTAAGAATGGGGTTTGAAAAATTATGAGCCCGAGCGAATGTTTTTAGAAAAAATGTTCAAAAAGGTGAAATTTCTTTACTTTTTTTGTTTTGTACAAAGCGAAAAAAAAATCAAGTAATTTCAGAAAAATTCGCGACTTTTGATGAATTTCGCGACTTCAGCGACCTAAATCAAAATTCGCGACTTTCGCGACCGGTAGACAGTAGACACCCTGTATCAGTAAACCAGTTCGAGAAACGGGCAAATGGAGACGGGCACGAACCAAATGGTTTGAAAATTTACACCTTTGTCTTAATATCACGAAAGACACCGAGCACAGCAAATCGTACGAAAATTTTAGTACCTACATAAGAATTTTTGGGGTCGAGGGGGAAAGGGTGCAAATTGCTTCCACTTCATACTAACCGAGTTATAGACGGCCATTTCATAGGTAAAAATATTTCCAACATTAGTGCAGATGTATACGCTTATACCTATAATTTACATACGTGAACCATCTCAAAGGAACAATTTCGACTAAAAAGCGACCAAGTCACGACTCAAATAAATGGAAGACGAAGGTACTTTCGGTTTCAAGTATTCGCATTCGCTGGTACCTGCTCTTGAATCGAGTGTCAATTTGCCAATTGTAAGTTGTTTTTTAAAATGAAATGAAAGGTGATGTATGCTAATGGCAAGTGCTAATCAACTAACAATTATCGCAAATAGAGAAATAATCGTGGTTGTAAATATTGCAATTTATATGTTTGCGAATGAATTCGAATTGAGATGTTTAATTTTCTCAGGGTATTTGGTTCCAAGTAGTTGCCTGTGTGTAATTTATATGCCGCATTTGACATTGTCATCGAGTAAATGTGTGTACGGTTTCCAAGTAGGTTTGCCCCCCCCCCCCTCCCCAATATAATGACGAAATCTGTACTAAATCGAGTTGATATTGATACTAAGAATCGCAGCAATCATCAAAGTCGAATCACTGTGTAAATTCTTTTTAAAATCAGCATGACAATCCCCCTCCCTCTGTTGAAAGATTGAAATTCATTCTATTTTTACCAATTTCCCAGCACTCGCCACTTTCAGAAAAAAGATACGCAAAGCGGCAATGATGAACGAATGCCTCAGTAAAAAAATAATAGAAAAATTACATTTTGATACAGAAGATTATAAATTTACAGTCAAGAGTTTTCGTCTTTTCAACTTCTAGCCACTTTTTAAAAATTTCCAACTATTTGAAAACTTTCTGCAAAAACTGCATAAGGAAGAAAGAAGACACCATCATTGACATTCAAAAATTTTAAAAATCAGCACAAAATTACTCTAAATTTTGTCAAAACGTGCTGTATCCAGAAAAAATAAAATAATAAAGCTGACACTGTATTAAAAGAACAGGATGTCTACAATAGTTTAGAGGTGATTTTCCCTGACTTTTCTAGGTTTTCCAGGCCAATTTTTCGAATTTTTCCAGACTTTTTATACATAATATTTATGAACCACTGGCGGAGGGAGCGGGGGGGGGGGTATTTTTTTCGCGCGATAAACTTACAACCTGAAATTTTGCAGAAAAATGATGTGAAACGCATGGGATTTAACAAATACGATATGGCAAGTACTTTTGTCTGCTTGCTTTTTATGTTATTTTATCGACGATTGGTATTGGTTGCATTTTGGGTAGAATAAATGCTATGGGTGCTGCATGATGAGACGTTTTTCTTGGAGAATTTTCGTTCGTCTTCTAAGTTTTAAGAATGATTGGAGGAGAGATTTGGACTTTTAACGAAGTGGTGTCGAGATACGGACGACTGATGTAATGCATGATGCAGCTGACAACAGAAACTTTCACACGATGAAGTCATCGTGAATGAATTATTAACCCAAAATTATTTTGACATTAATAAAACCCAAATGGGGAAAAAAGTGAGAGAAAAAACGTGAGCGTTACGCAGTACTAGGTAGGTACCTACCTTGGAGACAGTCGGCGTTTCCTCTTTTTCAGCAGTTTCATCGGCCGGAGTCGGGAGCGGACTGGTAGGCAATAGAGGTTCTTTCTGTAAGAGAAAAAAGGCAAAACCAAACTCGAAATTAGTACACTGATCGATTTCCATTTATAATTAGTAAATATATTTCAAAAAAGACCCCCTTCCCTCCTCTGTACCGGATGAGTGAGCGTATCGCAGTACTAAGTAGGTATACGAACCTCGGAGACAGTCGGCGGTTTCTCTTTTTCAGCAGTTTCATCGGCCGGAGTCGGAGGCGGAGTGGTACGGAATAGAGGTTCTTTCTGTAAAAGAAAAAAGGCAAAACCAAACTCGAAATTAGTACTTACACTGATCGATTTCCATTTATAATTAGTAAATATATTTCAAAAAGTCGTAATAAAAATTCGAAAATTCGCCGTAGTTCGAAAATAGCATTCAATTACAACGGGACATCGTCGCAGCGGATACCAAGCTGCGGTCGCGTTATCGGCGATGGTTTTTTATTTTTTCAATAATCAAAACGTAAATGTCTCTCCTCGCTTCCAGCTGCATTTCGCCCATCCCAAAGTTGACGTAACACAAGCACACAACTACGATCCAGACTCGTTAAAAATTGTTTATCAATCAACAAATCGCGAAATTAATTAAAATAAAAATACACGAAAACATAATATGAAACAAAATCTCGCCGCAGACACGAATCCACCGGCCAACATAAACATTTAATTTCGTATCATGATTTTACGACGAACAGCTACCATCATTACTATATCCAAACTTGAATTGCAAGTTTTTTAAAAATAAGATTTTTGCAAAAATCCAATGTACGTATGAGGTGTTTTTACTTTAGAGCAAGAATCTGAGGAATTTTCAAAGAAACGATAATACGGAAAACTCAGAGATCAAATTGGGTACTTTCGAATGGACATGAGACATGATGACTTTGAAACAGCAACTGTACTTTTTTCCAGCAATCGACAAGAGAGTATCCATTTAAAAGTAAAATATGAAGCCGACATACAAATGAATGAAATACTACTAAGTACACAAGACGTTTTGCATATAAAACACGTACTTCTTTAGGCAGATCACCAGTGTCCTCAGCTTGCATAACTTCACTAGTATACGATTTCAAATTGTCGTGAACAATCTTCAAAGAACCGATATCAGGTATCGGAAGAGATTTTTCGGTCTTAAGTTCTGAAAAACACGCATAAATGAAAATAAAAAAATCGTCAATGAAAAAGCTGATACAAGATAATAATATTATCGTACCTCCGTATGTTTCGAGAAGTTTTGACGAAGGAACCATATTTGATTTTTCTTCTATCTTTTCGGTGTCATTTTTTTTAGCCTGTAATGACGTTACCGTAGTAGATTTTGAGAAAAACAACAATATGATCAATGATACGTTTCAAATAATCTTACCTCATTTTGATTTTTAGTATAACTTTCAATTTCGTCGATAGCCTTGCGTAACGATTTCTTTTTATATTTATTACCGAGTGTTCGGTTACTTTCGTAGAGTTCGAGAGTATTCGTTGGCAGAAATGAGCTAAAAAACCAATAACGTTTAACATATTCCGATCGGTTAACGAAAGGAAATTATAAATACATACTAATTGTGTGTCCCGAAGAACAAAACACATAATTGCCCTTTCTCTAATGATTTACGTGTATCCGTCGGTGGGGGTATTATCTACAAAAATAAATCAACATTGTATTCATTTGAACAAAAAAATTAAGGGCATAGTTCCCATAATATTTTGCCTATTCGTTTTCCTGACTTTTACATTAGTCTTATGGGAGAATGGGACGTTATGAAATATTAGTTTGCGGGTAACGAGATGGATGAAATCGACTCAAATTTGGAATTCTGTCATTTTCAAGATGATATCTACAATCGTACGCATGGTTTTCCCGTTACATTTGATATTTTATGAAAAAAATGAATTAGAAAATCATTGAATTTTTTTGGAAAAATCCAGTGATTTTTCTAATCATTTTTTTTCGTAAAATATGAGATGTAACGAGAAAACCATGCGTACGATTGTAGATATCATCTTGAAAATGTCAGAATTCTAAATTTGAGTCGATTTCATCCATCTCGTTACCCGCAAACTAATATTTCATAACGTCCCATAAGACTAATGTAAAAGTCAGGAAAACGAATAGGCAAAATATTATGGGAACTATGCCCTTAAGCTCGATTGAAAAAATTGAAATAAGATAACAAAAATACCAATTATTCTAAACATCTATAACGCTATCAAATTGAGCAACAGCTAATAAAATGTACTCACCATCCCAGGCCAGGGTAGAGATCCTTCCATTTTAGCCCTAGAAAAGAAGACGAAAACATTAGTCACCAAGTACATTCCATACACACGATTCTAACGGGTATTGGTATTTCAACAGAAGTAAGTTAAAAGTGTATAATATTATAAATTATATTACATTACTAACCAAACAAGGGACCCCAAATGAAACATATTATCTTTCTCTGTCATCATTAATTAATATTATTTTCAATTTTCATCATTCATCATCTTATTTCTCTTAATACTTGATCAAATCAAAATAAATTTAAGCGCCAAGATTTGTTTACATCTTTACTGATTAGTATTCGTTCGTGGATCATCGGCGTCGTTCGATGTTCCATTTCGACTCCTCCCGAGGTTACCCGACTAATCCAGATTATGTAAACAGAGATCCGAATAATTGCGAACATTTTTGATGATAAACTGAAGGAATGATAATTTTTACTTAAAAATGAAACAAGGGAAACAACGTCATACCGAAATAGATTTTTATAAAATTTGGAATTTACTGTTTGTTTCGTTTTTGATCGTCACAATATTATACTTCGTGTTCTTTTGAATCCGCCAAGTGTGGTGAAAATTGAATTCAACTCTCACTCTTACAAAGCGGTTAATTCAATCGACAGTGCACCTACAATAATGTTAATTTTTAACTTGAAAATGAGTTATTATCGGTTAACGGTGTGTTCAAAAATGTTCCACAGACTGTATAGATGTTCTGCTATTGATCTGAAAATACCCCAGAATAGAATTACTGGTTCATTTACTAATAAGATCACTTCGGTTAGCAACGTTTCGAAGTTACCGGCAATTTATTCATTTCAAAGTCGTCTTTATGCTAAAAATCGAGATAAACCGAAGTCATCAGGAGGTAATTGTGGTGATATATTTCTAACGCAATCTAAATTCTTCGTTACTAATTGATTTTACTGACAGGGAAGAAAGTTGAAATCAGGGAAGATATCATGGCCGAAGCAATCAACGTTGAAAAATTCAAGAACGAGTTGCAACAAACCTTAGATGACTTAAAAAACCAATATATTAAGCAGTTATCAATAAGATCTGCAGCAGGTATTTACTATTTGAATATCTACTGCAACTACCAATTACCATATCATGATCATCTTACATAGCGTTTTTTGTTTCGCAGGTGTAGTCGAATCCTTAATTGTTGAGTTTGAAGGCGAAGAATATACCATACAAGATTTAGCTCAAATAAATCGGAAAAATCCCAAAGTCTTGGTTTTAAATCTAGCATCTTTCCCGCAAACTATTCCTACGGTAGTTGAAACTATTAATAAGAGCGGAATGAATTTAAATCCGCAACAAGACGGTACATCCGTATTTGTCCCTATTCCAAAGTAAGTACAGTTTTGAAAATATCTTCGATAAATTTTCATGTAGATGCGATAACTCATCATAATCATTTTATTACAGGGTTACCCGTGAACATCGAGAAAATTTGGCAAAAGGTGCCAAGACTTTACTGAATAAGTGCAAAGATAATATTAGGCAAGTTCAAAACAAATACATCAAAAAATTAGATTTAAAACAACTCGAAGGATTATCTGAAGAAAAAATGTTCCTTATCAGAGAACAGGTAAAGATTAATATTTTTCTAAGAAAAATGATGAAACACCCTGAACACGTCTAGTAATTGTAATTAATGTGGATTTGCATAAATTCCAGATTATGGCTGTAGCGAATAACTACGTATCATTAGCTGAAAAAATGAAAGAAGAAAAGCAAAAAGAATTGACGAAAGAAGATTAAATTTATTAGGTATCGTACAAAATTTTAGCCAACAAAATAAAAATTTCTATATTAAAACACTATTTAAAATACACAGTTTTTACGAAAATCTTTTTCAATTTTCACTTACCTATTTACTATTACTGCACTGGAAAAATGGCACACTTTGCCAAAAGATTCAAAAATTAAAAGAACGTTTACGTGTGAATATCATTTCGATAAAATTCTTTCTACAGCAGCTTTGGTTTCTTGCATAATCTTTCTCGTATCGTCCTATGAATAAAAATAATTGCGAAACATCGATTATTTCACAATCAAATTATAGATCATGACGAAAATGGATCCGAATCTTTAGATTTCCCAGATTTTTATCCGTTTCGTCTCTAGTACCTAATTACAATACTAGTCAAGATTTTCAAACCTCTAATTCTTGTTCGAATTGTTTGACTGCTGCTTTTTTCTCTTGAAGAAACTGCAGACCCTTTTCAACATATTTATCTGCTTCCTGTTTTTGTGTTAGATATCTACACCAGAACAATAATGAAAATTTAGGAAAAAATGAAATTTCAACGGGTCAACATTTTCAGACTTACTCTTTCTCAATGGTAGAAAATTCTTCCGCTTTGCCACTTTCTGCGATTTCGAATTCTTCTTTTTTAATTTTTATCATATTCTGGTATTCATTTAAGGCTGCTTTTGTTTGTTCTTTTTCCTAGTTGAAAAATAAAACTATCAAGTAAGTATCTATGCAAGTATAGATAAACAAGTGCAGCAGTTGCAGCGCGAATTTAGAATAAATTCAAAAATATTGCTATGTACATATATATGATCATAACTTCATTGTTTTTCTTCAACTGAAGAATCAGTATTCTTATTTAAAGTCAATAATTCGAAAGATTCCACAGGTATCGAACAAAATTAACTAACAAACTCCTTCATTCTTGCTGTTTGTTGTTCACAATCGTGAACAAAATGGTCAGTAAAAGCGGATTTAGCTTATCGAAAACAATGCAGTTATGACGTATTTCGCATCTAAAGTGAAGAGTAATACCTTCAACATGACTCTTTTAATTTCACTCGTTTCATTCACTAATTGTTCATTTTGATTCATCAACGCATCGTTTTCTTCGGTTTGCATAGTTAATTCATCTTCTTTCTGAAATTTTTTCAATTATCGAACATTTTTATAGAACCGAAATCGAACAATTTTAATTTTAACGAGCAGTACGAACTTTCTGAACGCTCAATAGATCTTGTTGAACTTCCATTTCTTTATCTCGTTTCCGATTCTTTGACAAAGTACGAAGTTCCTTCAACATAAGGTCTATATTTTCGAATGGTTTACCGCCGTTCATGGCATCGATAGGGATTTGTTTGATGTTTTCAATTTGAGCATTCTTCAAAGCTGGTAATCTGACTAAATTCACAGTAATCTCTTTATTGTATGCTTGTATAACTTTGCTGAACTGAGAACAAAATTTTCAAAACATTACGTATTAATTTCACAAGCACTAAAAAATAACAGCGTTGAAAAATCACTCAAAATTTACTTCGTTTCGATTTTTCACTAAATCGATATCTATTTTGTAAACTTCATTTTGGTAATCAGTCATTTGTTCGTTTAGATGGCGACATTCTTGATGCAAAGCGGCCACTTTCTCTTGTATCTCATGTTTTAGTTCAGGAGACATTTCTTGACATGAAACTAAGACTTGTAACTCTTTTTGTTTTTCTTGCAATATCTCTATCGTATGTTCTACAAAACAGTACATCCATCACATAGTATCGATTCGGAAATTATCATTACGAAGCGAATCCGTACCATATTCATCAAACATGGACATCCTTTCTTCGCGCTTCTTCTTCATTGTGGCGACATAATTTTCTGTATCGTAGTTGAAACCACGAGTATTATTGATATCATTACGTAAAGATGAAACAGCATTCTCCAAGCTCTGAAAAAGTAAAAAATTTCAGAATGTGGAGAAACTATTCGCACATACTGAAAATATTTACTTCTAGCTTCTCTTGTTCTTGGACATCTTCGCTGTCAAATAATTCTTTCTGTAAATCGTTGTACTGTTGCTGTAAGAATTCTTGTTCGCTATCATCAAGACCCAAAACTTGCTCTGCAAAGAGTTACGTTTCAGTAACATTCGTAACGGATGAATTTACGCAATTTAGCAGTGACAACTCACTGTGTTCTATTAGATATTGCTGCATTTCTTCAGCTGTGGTGCCATTTCTATATCCGTTGAGAAGACGCGGAACTAATAATTTAAAATCAAAACTATCTTCTCCTTCTCCGTCACCGTCGCCTTCTACTCTTTCAGGATAAAGAGCTTCGTATACGTCGAATTCTTCAGAACACAGGTTAATCTCGACCAGCCAGAGTAAAAATGAAACGACGTAGGGCCAAGAATGCGGAGCGTTGACTTTAAAGTAAAACGTGTAATTTGAAAATACAGTATCAAGATTCGATACTAATAATGAGTTCTACTTACCAGTCATGAGCCAAGACTTTTCAGCCTTGCCTCTGTAATTGTATACCTTGCAAATATTTAAAACTTCTTCAATTACATTCGATCGATTAACTACAATTTTCTTATCGAAACGTTTAATCAAAAATTGAGTCAAATTAGAAAACATCGCAGTTGTCATCGGTTTGATGTTCCCATTATCGAGTAACTCCGGAGCTTTCTCCAAGAAAAACTTTTGCACCTAGAAAACACCACAGTCGAGTGAAAATGAATCGGAATATCGCGATAATTCATAAACGAAATTGCTTACTTTCAGCTGAGCATCATGTTGAAAAGTTTTGTCAGCGATGGGTCTAGATTCCTTTCGAGCGCTTTTCGGAGCACCCATCGAACTAGGGCGACCTGTACTTTCGGAAAATTTTCTGAAATTCAAAAGTAATAATGATTTTGGTTCATTTTTCACTATCTACTGAGAGTAAAATATACCTGCATGAGCCAGCTGTATTCCGGCGAGAAAACTGCGTTGGTGTTTGGCATGTCGAATTACGATTCATATCCAGAAAACTTCTCGATCTTCTTAAGCCAGAAGCGAGATGTTGATCTTTTTTAACAGAAGATCCCATACCATCGCGGTCGACAGACGAAGCTCGTTCGTTTTTCGATCCGTAATTAGTTGGTTTCGGTATGAACGATTTTTTACCTTCGGCAGTGTTTCTGAAAAACGATACAGAATTTAATAACTCGAAGGAATACAAAGAGTTGAGAGTACTGACGACTTATCTCTTACCTGATACTACTTTTATCGATGTTTGATAGACGTCCTGGTCCTAAAATTGACGAACGGCGGCCTAGAGATGATTTCTTCATATTCAAATAAATTTCACTTCATTTAAAACGTAAAACCAACACATGAAACTAACTTTCAATTCCAAAAATATTCACGAACTTTGAAACTTAAAAAAAATTTGGCGGTTGATAAAAGTTTTCTTTTCGGATTTGTGTTCGATGCCATGCATGCAGCAGTTGAAGCCTTCGTAATCAAGCAATGCTTGGTAATTTTTTGATTGTTTATCCTATTTATCGTAAAGTAGGTAGGTGTATTTTTATTTTTTTATATTTTTTATTTAAAATGAAAATAATAAAATTTTGATTTTTCCAATATTTTTAAAATTGAAAAACCGCGAAAGCCGTAGTAGATGTACATGACGTTAAAAATGAACAAAAATAAAAAGAATGCGAATTTTTTTAAATTAAAATTTTGTTCTTTTTTGAGGGGAAATTTGAAATAAACTACAAAATATAATACAAACCAAAAAACGAAGTTGGTATAATAGAATTAACAATATTGAAAAGCTCAAATTTTTCACATTTTTTTTTCAATTAACATACTTAAATGAAACAACCAGTAAGTATAATAAATGAGAAACAAACATAGTTTTTTTTCAATGGTGTATAATCAAAAATTATTCATTCAATTCTGATTCCCATTTCATTTCGAATTGCTGATCTCATCCACCATCCCACTCCGGTTGCCACAATAATATCAATTTTTACATCTATCCGGCTAAAATTTATTGACTATTAATTTGTAATAATGAATTATTTCTCTGAATAATTACTAGCTCGAAAGTACCTCGATGCGATCTATGTAGATATGTACTAAATTCATAGCTGAAGAAAATGGCCAGACTAATTTCCCTTTCTAACATTTAGAAATTTTTTGGAGAAGATGAAGAGAATTCTAATTTTTGTTGAAGGATCCGGAAAGACTTGAAAAATTGAACTATGTCCCGGTAATGGACGTTGAGCTTAACATAGTGAAGTCTTTAAATAGAATTACAAATTGAATAAGACTTATTTTCAAAATTCTTTCAATGTTTGCCATTATGCATGTTATACATATTTTACCTACTTACCAATGGACTTCACCAAATCAATTTTTAGAAATTCGCTAAGAAAAAAAAATTGCTTCAACAATTGAAAATTAGACAGTTGAGACTTGACGAAGGTGAGGGAGGTTTTGTTCCTTGGGAAATAAACCAGAGGTTTCAAAATTTTTCACAGGCAACCCGGGAAGGGGGAGGGGTAAATCTCATCGATAATTACGTGACACAGGTACAGGCCTAGGTGCCCGAGTATAGGTACACCTAATTTATTATTATTTCTATGGAAGATGTGCTGTATGAGTGCGCGGGTATACCCGCTTGGTTGATTTATTCGCGCTAACGAAATAAAGAGCGACTCGCAGCGCAGACAGAGACATACACCACACAGTACACATACAGTATACACAGGCTAGACGAGCAGCACCAGTGCGACAGAGACGGAAATAAAAACACCCATAAATAACACGGCGCGTATAGCATTCGAACATAATGCGATGTTTAAGTTGGCATAATTTTACCTTATGGACATAATATTAGAAAGGATGAGTCGTGTTTTAACGGCGCAACAAGGGTGTATAAGATTAAGTAGGTGGTAAGACTATCGTCTGCCCACGGCATCGAAAAAACACAACAGCAAAGATGAAGAAGAAAAAGAACCCAGAGAGCAGCGAGCAGCGCTGTAGAAATAGAAAGAGGAAACGCGATGCGGCGGTGGTGGTGGCGGCGCGCAAATGACAAGAAGTTAAAGAAGAATTTACATTAGCGAAGAATCATCTCGTTGGCTGTAAACCGAACGGAGGCACGGCGAGGATCTCTCGTTAGCGTTCTCGCGGTTACTTCTCGAGGCCCCCGGGGCCATAACGATTCGGCGATATTTCTTACGTCGTAGCTATGTAGGTACTCGTATACGAATTAAATCAGCTCGATATAACGAAAACAGAAACTACAGAAACAGATATGAAACAGGAACACGAAAATGCGCGCTTACCAAAAGTACTTACTTACAACTTAATGTACGTAGGTCTAGTTACCTCTACCTATAAGGTAGGTACTAGGTACCAGGAGTACGTAGGTAAGTACGCCGCAGAAAAACTTCAATCCCTTGGCTCTATCTCTATCTCTGCCTGTGCCTGTGCCTGTGCCTTGTCGCCCTTACAGCGCAGCGTACGAAACCGAACTATTGCCTCGAAAAATATTAGGCACCGTATTATCGGAAATAGTATAAGTGTAATAACAATAATGGACCGGGCGTGACGGGTCCAGTCTGCTGTGCCCTGAGGAAGGCCAACGAGTTTCATAAGCCTGCTGGGCTTTTGTGGGTTGTCTTTGGTATATACGATCGTACGTATATCTCTGTGTGCTCGTTCCATCTTCGTCGCGCTTCATCGGTTACGTGGTGGTCGCAGTTCGCGGCGTGGCGAGGCGCGGCGCGGCGCAGCGCAGCGTGGCCAAGGCAGCGGAGGCGCTATACGTTCTTCCTCGTACGTCGCCATCGTCGCCAAAGCCGAAATTGCTGTAAATTGTAATCCTTGCTTTCGTTAATGCATGCACGTTAATTCGGTCAGCGGTAAAGAAAATAATACAATAAATACATTGTAATTGAACGCAGATAAATTGCGTATTACCACACGTTCACACGTACTCGTGCTCTTATTGAAACGACGAAGACGATACTTAGGGAAAGAGACAACGATTCCACGTACTTGGTCTCGCTTCCAATAGACGCATGAATCGGGAGCATAGGCGTCGAAAAGTGGGGTACGAGGGGTGCATTGAACCCACATCCCCCAATTCTGGCGGAAGTGCAAAGTATCACTTGCACCCCTCCCCCTAAATTACATCAGATAAGATTTTTCAAAACATTGAAACATGAAAAAATGTATTTTTCTAGAAAAGAAATGACATGCCACATAAAATTTTCATTTTTTAAAAAATCTTGTCCAAAATTTTTGGAGGCGGTCGCGGTAGGTACTCCCTGTCCCAGAGTCGAGTCCTCCTCACGAAAATTACCATGTTTGATTACTAATATAAAACCAAAAACCTTATTCACTTGATTTTTGGCAGATTTTTAAATTACATCTCTGAACTTTGAACTTTAGGTAAAAAGCTCGAATTTACGCTGTCAAAAATTTTCTCAAACGATTCTGAATCTTTTTTCAATTCTTGTTCCCTTAAACCAAATTGCTCTAGGTATCACCAATTTTATGATAGTAAACATCAGTTTAGTATTTTTAAGAAAAATCGTAGGGGTAAGAAAACAAAGTTCCTTCCTGTCCGAGCCTCCAAAAGAGAGCTGGAACCAAAACAGTGGTGGTTTTCTTACCCCTGGGATCGGAAAACCTCGTAAGAAAATTATGAGCAAAATCTTAAGACCTAAAGTCAAAAATCGGTCGAATTGATACGAAAAGACCATGAACAATTCTGTCATATCAAATTCTAATTTCGATATCAATTATACAATTTTTAGGTCCATAACTTTTCTTCCAAATTTTTTTTTGTAAAGATCTTAAATTTTTGGGTAATCATCGACAACTAGTTACGAACGAACTAATGAACGAGTTTCAAAACTTCATATCAGGTTTCAATCTCCCCCCTCCCCCTCCCTAAGTGTAGTGCCCATTTCGGCATTAAAAAGATCTTTTTTTTACGAACCAGTTTATTTTTTATTTTGAGTATTGGTATGCCTGAAATTTCAAACGATGTTGACGAAGAAGAAGAAAAGTAAGATCTCGAAGTTCTTTTGAGTCACTGAAATGATAAATTCATAGGATCTTTTAGAAACGACATGATGCTAACAGAAACAAAACTGAAGGTATGTATACTGAACAATACCCTTGCAGTACTAATGTTGACATAACCAGAATGGAATTGGGGTATGTGCATCGAGGAAATTGGATAAAATATTGATTACCAACAGCAGTTAAAATGATATTCATAAAAAAAATGGCCGGAGTGACCCTAAAGGAACGGTCAAGGTTAAATCAGAGATCATATCATCGAATCTATGAGTGACACATATGAAGTCGAAGAAAGAAAATCAAAAATAAAAAGCTAATCAAAGAAAAAATACTCTATTTTCAACCTGCCGAATCGTTTCGAAGCGGTTTCGAGTCGTTTTGAAGCCACCGGAAAATGTTGAAATTTTCCAGCGCAGCAGAAAAGCCCATAAAAATGATCCAAATGAACTTCGGCACGTATAATCGAGAATTACCCATATTCCTGACCTCTTTAATCGATTCAAGCACAATTTTTCGAAATTCCCAACTTTGAAGTTCAAATTCACATTTTTGGGCAGGAAATTTTTCTGAAAAAAAAGTAAAAATACGCCCACTGTGCACGCATCGAGGTAAAAATCTGAAAGTTGGTAGATACCCTATTTTCGTACTAGGTACCTAATCGATTCGAAACTGTTTCGAGACGTTTTGAGGCCTCCAGAAAATTTTGGTAGTCCCTAACTTTAAGCTTTTTACGTTAATGCGTGAGCAGTGAGCGTATATTTAATTTTTTTTAGAAAAATTTTCCAAAAATGTAAATTTGAACTTAAAGCTACGAATTTTGGAAAATATTGTGCTTTAATCAATTAAATGCATAGGTCACAAATATGGGTAATCCGCGATTATAGGTGCGGAAGTTCATAAAGACATTATTATGGGATTTTACCCAGCGCTAAACCGCTTCCTATCAATTCGGTAGGTCGGAAAATTCAAAAATTTGGCAAAATTCGAGAAATGAACTTTAGCACATGAAATTTTGGTTATGTTTTTTTTTTTTCATGATGTAGGTACCTGGACCTACGTTCGATTAATTTTTATTTGCGCTCGAAATTTTACTTTGAAATGGGATACCTCCCTAGTAAGTAATAAGTATCTACTTGATGTACATATGACGTGAAAAAGCTAATTTTGAGCGATATTTCTCAGTATTGAAACATCGAAACACCAACATTAAGTAGCTCATAACAATCAATAAATCAAATAGGGATTTTTCCAATATAAAACAATCAAGTTTCTAGCAGATCCTAGCTGTCCAAAAGTAGAGTGGACTATACCGGGTGTCCAACAAAATTTGTTGAGCAAAAATCTTGACTTAGCTTTTGACCTTTTGGAATGACTTTTTGCATGATTTTTCCGAACAAACCCCGCCTTCCCAAGTTATGAGTCTGTACGCCAGTACCTATCCCCCTCCCTCCCTCGAAAAATCTATACATTTCTGTGCTTGTAGCTATTTATGAAAAATTAAAATTTTAACAAACACATCCAATTCAAAAAAACGTAATTTTTAATAGCTATATTTTTGAAAAAAGCTTGACCTTTTCAGTAAATCAGCGTAAATTGGTCAAAAAGCTCAACTTTTCAGGACCAGCATGGCATTTTTGAAAAAAGCTTGACTTATCAAGACAGCTTGATCTGTTAGACACCCTGCTATATAGTCACGATCTTTTTCTTTCTTCCCTCGATTCCATACTAAAACAGACCAAAAGTGAAGTCCGGTCTTCCGATTTCGCTCAAATTTTTTTTACACGTTCCCCTCGGTGGTCTAATCACAAAACCACGATCACTTTTTTCCTAATCCTCAAGGAGGCGGGGGGAGGAGGGTAGGGCCTCGTAATTTTTATGCAATTGCGATATTTACCCAAATTACCCAACTTTGAAGGCTCATATTTCGAGATAGGTTGTACTTGGGGGAAAATTGTTTGCGGGGTCTGAAAGAGAATTGATAGGAGATTCAAAACCTGTAACAACATATTGAAAAGCTCAAAGTTGAACTTTGGTGGTGAAATCTCAACTTTCATGATAAAAACAAAAGATGAAAGCTACCATTTAAAAATCTGAAAAAATTACAGTGAAGAGCCCTTTTCCCTCTTTTTTTTAACCAACAAATTTTCAAGATGGCATCTCAGGACCCCTAGGGGGTAGAGGAGTCCACAATTTCGACTAAAATTCAAAAAAATCCAAAAAGTAAAGTAACACACCGATTACTACTGATTCGAAGGCGCTGATTTCGAATATGTACTCAGTTTTTTCACTCGACCCTCCTGAACCCTCATATTAGCCCCCTTGATAGGGTCAAAATTCAAAAAAATGAAAAATAACGTGTGACCTGTCGTTTGTTAGGTTTTCGAGAGCGCTGAGTTCGAAAATTTACTTATTTTTTGGATTTGACTCCTTAATGCCCCTTTAGCCCCATAATTTTGGGAAAAACTATGTTGAGAAACGGAAATATCGTGTGGGATATCGATTCTAACTAATTTGAGGGCATAGAATTCGAATGTCGACTTACTTTTTGATTCGACCCACTATCTGTAATTTTTTAAAATAGGTATTTAATTTCGTATTGATCACCGATGACTGGAGGAAGGGATCAATTGGAGCACGGGAAGGGGGCGGATCACAAAGTAAGTTGATATTCGAATTCTACACCCTTAAATTAGTTAAAATCGATATCTCACGCGATATTTTTGTTTCTCAACATAGTTTTACCCAAAATTGGGAGGCTAAAGGGGCATTAAGGAGTCAAATCCAAAAAATAAGTAAATTTTTGAACTCAGCGCCCTCGAAAACCTAACAAACGACAGGTCACACGTTATTTTTCATTTTTTTGAATTTTGGCCCTATCAAGGGGGCTAATATGAGGGTTCAGGAGGGTCTAATGAAAAAACTGAGTACATATTCGAAATCAGCGACTTCGAATTAGTAGTAATCGGTGTGTTACTTTACTTTTTGTATTTTTTTGAATTTTGGTCAAAATTGTGGACCCCTCTACACCCTAGGGTCCTGAGATCCCATCTTGAAAATTTGTTGGTTGAAAAAAGGGGGTAAAGGGCTCATCCCTGTAATTTTTTTAGATTTTTAAATGGTAGCTTTTATCTTTTGTTTTCATCATGAAAGTTGAGCTTTCGCCACCAAAGTTCAACTTTGAGCTTTTCAAAATGTGGTTACCGATTTTGAATCTCCTATCAATTCTCTTTCAGATCCCGCAAACAGTTTTCCCCCAAGTACAACCTATCTCGAGATATGAGCCTTCAAAGTTGGGTAATTTGGGTAAAAATCGCAATTGCATAAAAATTTCGAGGTCCCCCCCCCCGCCTCCTCGAGTGTTGGGAAAAAAATTATCGGGGTTTTGTGATTTAACCACCGAGGGAACTTGTAAAACAAATTTGAGCGAAATCAGATGACCCGACTTCATTTTTGGTCTGTTTTAGTATGGAATAGCACCACCAAAAGATTACACGTTTCCTGAAAGTTTTCAATTCAAATTTCCGGATATTTCGAACATTGTTGATTTTTCTAAAGATAACTTTGAAATGTTCCACTGTTCCTATCTTAAGACCCAAAAAGCACACCGAAAAAGTAGGTAGATATGTACATCTGTAGGTATTTCACAAAACATCCGAAAAATATGTAGGTAATAATAACGATAGTAATAGGAAACCATATCCGCAGAATAGAGAAAAAAAGAAAAAAGAACACAAAAACAGGGAGACGACAAGAAAAAACAAATTATGAGAAGCGAAAAAAATGAAAAAAATACCCTACTCAGTACTCACAGAATGCAGGTTGCATTAGAAATGCGATTGTGTATTAGGAAATGCGACGACAACGTACTTTGGTAAGAGATACCTGCATTTTGGAAAATGAGGGACGCTAGTCGCTACTCGCTAGTGATGAGTAGCCAGGCAGAGAGGAATGACGGTTGAGAAGGGATAGCCGAGCGCGGATATAAAAGTGGCAGTGGCAGTGGCGACGAGGACGACGACGACGACGTTATACACT
Organism: Pseudococcus viburni; assembly: GCA_033439095.1. Lineage (NCBI taxonomy): Eukaryota > Metazoa > Arthropoda > Insecta > Hemiptera > Pseudococcidae > Pseudococcus > Pseudococcus viburni. The sequence goes on along the minus strand of JAVBJF010000714.1, from coordinate 47,579 downwards.
AGGTAAATGCAAATACCATACCGCCTATAAGGACAGTAATGATGTTATTACCGGTTCAAAGGCCTTGAATGTGGAATGGCTTTTGATAATGGCGAATACGAAACCACTTTACACCTACGGTGGCTTCGGGCGCTATCCAGCGAAAACCCTCAAATTTAACAGCACTTCTTGCGCGAAACGGCAACGAGAGCAAGACGAAGCGGAGCGACGGCTCGGCGGCGGGCGCTTTTAACGAAGCCTCTTTTTCTCAAAGGTACAACGGTCTGAATATATAATATGGCCTAACAAGCTAGAGTAATGGCACACCGAGCGAGAGAGACAAATAGGCGGAGGGGTGTTTACGTGCGGTGTAGGTCTCGGTGTGCTGCTTGCTGCTGCAGAAAAGTATACGGTCGTGGTATCTGTATCTCTCGCGTATACGTATACGCAGCTTTAGCTGTACTCGTATACTACACAGTTATCTGCCTCTTTATAGGCACCTACTACCTAGCTGTAGCTACCTACAATCTGCAAGCGATCGCACCGAGCCGCGCCGCATCAAAAAGAAAGCTTATTACTTTAGAGCCGACGTCGACGTCGACGCCGTGTTGAAATATTTGCCATATACCTTTACCTAGTTTAGTTAGCCATTGGTATACCTACTACCTACTACCTAGTACCTCGTACCTAGCTGGAATAGGTATACCACTGTAGCACACACGTACGGATGCTTGTTTTTTTTTATGGTCAAACGAGGGCAATTATGAAGGGCGTAGCGCGGCGTGGTTTTTGCTAAACCATCTCTTCGTACTACGTACAGTTACTTACACACTGCACAGATATCTATGCAGGTAGCTCGACTCATCTCATCTCATCGCTGCTGCTTTACACATTCACATTCACATTCGCATTCACATACCTATACTTAAACTCGTACGACGCGACGAGGTTTTGGCATTCGACCATGAATATTCTACATTAAAGCATATTTTCGCGATGTTCGGCGACATCGACAGTATAAATTAACGATAAATATCGCATTTCTACAATTCGATTCGTTCGTCGCTTCGACTATTGACCACAGTCACCTCTGTGCCCGTACTCCGAACGCCCGCCATCGCCATACCATTCCATAGAGGTAGCTGCCGCCAGGCCGCCAGCGCCACCGCCACCCTCTCGCCCACTCATCGGTAAATATTTGATTTGAATATTGAATTTTGTACAGTAAGGTATGCGAAGATTTCAAGAAAATCGTCAATATCAACGTACAGCGCGTTTTTCGGCGCAGATCTGTCGAACTCGTTGAAATCGTACCTTATAAAAATCTTCCTCGCTTACTTCCGCTTCAAAGATGACCATTGCACAGTGGGCCAGATTGAAAAAATAGTGGTAAAAAATAAAAAAAAAAAGGTTTTAATTTAGCTTTTTCGCATATCATGTGGTTATCTACACACCCTAGCGATAAGGAAACTGAGTTCAGTTTTGAGAATAGACATGAGTATGTGTATTTATAACCTAATAAAGTCAAGCATTCCAACATGTTGCAATTTGAATGAAAACTGCAAAGTATTGTTTGATTTGTGGTTAGTTTATCTTTTGTCCCAAAATTAAAACAAAATATGGAAAATAAAGATAAAAGTACGTACTTTTCAATGCCGTAAATATTTTTTTGATATCTCTCGCCATTTTTTCCATATGATCGCTTGAAGTATATGCAAATTTTTCATTTTCAAGTTCATTTAATGGAGTGCAAAAAATAATTAAACCAATTTAAGTCAATAATAACTGAGCTAAATTGTACCTCAAGGTGTACTGATTCATGTGAGGTAAATTTTTTTTGCAGCCAGTTGCAGCTGTTTCTGTAATTCGACAATTTAGTTTGAAAAACGTGTAAGTATGTAAACAAGCTTAAAAATTATCTTGACTCGTGTTTGTTAAATAGAACCCTTGAAATTTCAGTGTTTGGAAAGTCGAGGTCGCTGATTACTAAATTGGTATTCATTTTTTGCCTTACTCAAATTTGAGCTCCATGAGGGGGGGGGGGGGGGGGTAAACTCATAATTTTGATAAATTTCGACATGGGTATTGAAATGTAGGTATTCGGGGTTGCTGATTCCAATTCAGACATTTATTTTTCGCCCAGACCAAATTTGAACCCCAAGGGGGAGAAGGGGGAGGGTCAAAACTCAAAATTTTGAAAAATTTCAATATGGGTGTCGAAATGTAGGTATTTGAAGTTGCTGATTCCGATTCTGAAATTTATTTTTTGCTCTGACCAAATTTCAGCCCCAATTTAAATGATAATGAAGATGGCCTTTAAGTCGTCAACCATGTTCCTTTGTTTATAATACGATTTCAATGTTTGTTGCATTTTTATACAGAAATACTCTCACATTTTTTTTATTTATTATTAATTAATAATAATTCATAAGCTAAGTATCGATTTATACTGAAAACGTTTTGTTTGTGTCCTTGGATTTTTATTTCTGTTTCTTTGTGGTTTTCACTTTAATAATACCCACACTTCAACACCCATGTTGAAATATTTCCAAATTTTGGGTTTATCCCTTCTTCCTTGGGGCTTAATTTGGCCAAGGCAAAAAATAAATGTTAGAATCGGAATCAACGACCTCGAATAGGTACCTACATTTTGACACCATATTGAAATTTTTCAAAATTGTGAGTTTGGACCCCCCCCCTAGGGTTTCAAATTTGGTTAGGGCAAAAAATAAATGTCAAAATTGGAATCAGCAACCCCGAATACCTACATTTCGACACCCATATTAAAATTTTTCAAAATTTTGAGTTTTGACCCTCCTCCTGGGGGTTCAAATTTGGTCAGGGTAAAAAATAAATGTCAGAATTGGAATCAGCAACCCCGAATACCTACATTTCGACACCCATATCAAAAATTTTCAAAATTTTGTGTTTTGACCCCCCCTTTCCGGGGCATAGATGTGGTCAGAACCAAAAATAAATTTCAAAAACGGAATCAGCGACCTCGAATTCCCTTATACCGAAAGTTTCGGAATTTTATCTTTCAATCTCTAGCCAGAATGATTTTTTACCACTTATTTTTTCAAACTGGCCCACTGTGCATTGGCTAAACCATAAAAAAAATCAGGTAAAAGCTGCAGATCTCCAAGTCAAAAGCAACGATGAATAATATCAACGTGATACAGCGAAGTACCATTTGTAGATCAGGCTTTTCCAAAATTCCGATCGCCCAAAAGACCCTGAAATTTTGAGCTTCAGGTAGAACTGAATGCGGCATCTGAAAGAGTGTAGTTTTTACTACCAAAATACCTTTGTTTCACATTTCTGCCATGAGTCCTTTGCTTGTGGGAATTTCCCCCCAAAACCTCCATTTTTTCGAATTTTTCAGGGGTCCCGTTTATGCATTAAACCACTTGCAGAGGACTACACTTTTTCAAAAAAAAAATCCTATGGAAAGTCACTTCCCTCTACATCAATTTAAAAAAATGCTGACGGTGAATTTTTTCTAGAACCAACATTCATTTTTCGCGTCAAAAAATGTCTTTAAAATCATTTTATTTTTTCTTCTTTGCAACGAAAAGAAAACACAAATTAAAGATATGAAATGGGTAATCTGGTGGTTCATACACACGCCTAAGTAATTTTTTTTACCCAGCTCCTTGTTATGTGGCTTGATCCACAACCGGGCCCTGATCCACATTTGGTACTTCGCTGTAATTAAACTCATCGAAAAACTCCTTTGATCATTCCCATTCACTCAATTTGCCAATTTAATCATTAATCTAGTAATTTTAGGTTTCAAGAGCGCAGCGAATAGGGAGGGGTAGAGGGTGACTCGCCCCCTCCCCGACACAATTTGACCAAAAAAGTAAAATCGTGGAGGATGTACCTTATCAGTAACCACAATCCTCACCTCCCAAATTCGAAATTTTCGCCCTCACTTTGCTCAGGCCAAATTCATTTCTCTCATATTCACATTGAAACTACACAAATTTTTCAATTAAATTATAATTTTTCTTGAAATTTTCCACCTTTACTTCGCTCGAGACGAATGTAGACAATATTTCATAGGGGTTTTCAATTACAAATGAAATTATCTAGGGAAAAGCAATGAAGTGAATAAGAGGATAAAGTGGTCAAAAAATCTAGTTCAGTCGGCAAATTTGTGCCATCCACCCCATCCTCAAAAAAGTCAATCTGTTTCGTGCATAAATTGATTTTCAAAAATTTCCAAAAATTGGTTGGAAATTCTGAGATTTTTCCCTTTTAATATTCGAATTCCGGTACGTCATTACAGTAGTGCGCGTTCACAATTCGAACACCACTGATTTTATGAAACCAAAATTTTACTTCAAATTCATTTCATATCTAAAGTTGGCAAAATCGTAACCCCCCCTCCCCCCAGAAAAAACTTTGCTATCCCACAAAAAATGGTGGAAAGTTGAATTTTACAATTAGGTATTTGTGTGGAATGACCTGTTTGAAAATTTCCAATTTTGAAGTCATTTTGGAGGAGTTGAAAATAACCATTTTTCAAAATTCACAATTTCTTTCATTTTACGAGATTATCGATCTTTTAGAAGAAAAATCATAGGAAACAAAATTATTTTCACACCAAATTTCCAATAAAAGATATTCCTCAGCTTTCGAAAAATAGTTTTTTACAATAGTGTTTGAGCATTGATAGTTGAGTTTTGGTGACCAAGAGAACGTCATTTCGTTTTTTACGAAACTCAAAAATTTCAATTTTTCAACAATCTGTAATTTTTGGACGACCTGAAGCCACCCCAAAAGTAGTTGTGATTTTTTCAAAAATGGCCCTACTTTAACAACCCCTAGCTCCACTTACTGTGAACTGAGGAGCTGAAATTTTTTATGGGGAGTTTCCAGCTCAAATTAAACCACCTTGTGGATTTAGTCGAAATTCAGGGTATGTTTTATTTCGCTTCCTACGTACTAAAAAAGTCTTACGATCTTTGTTATTTCGATGAATATAACAACCACTTTGTTCCCCTACCCCGTTCCTCGCATCATCCCTGCCCATGCACTACTGCGATGACATCTACTGGAAATTCGATGTGAAAATAATTTTGAATCTTATGATTTTTCTTCTAAAAGACCAAATAACCTCGTAAAATGAAATAAATTTTTAATTTTGAAAATGCGTCAATTTCAACCCCTCCAAAATGGCTTAAAAATTAAAATTTTTCACAAAGTATTATACCAATTTCAAGCACATATAGGAAATTTAACGTAGAAAAAACGTTTACTCTTGACATTTTTTAGATTAAACCTCTTATGATGACGGAAAACGTGAAAAACTAGTTTTGAGGGTGGTTTTTACCCTCTTGCGGGCGGACATTTGTGGGTTGCAAGGTTCAGTATTTTGTTTAGGAGATCAGTCTACTACACAAATGATGCGCAATTCAACCTTCCCTCAATTTTTTTGAATTTCAAACCTAAAATGACTGGGCTACATGAGATAGGTAATTAGGTATGTTATGAATAACGACGCGACGTAACGAGAAGGTTCGGTATTCATCAAAGAAAAAAAATCCAACAGATTTTCATCTCTCCGTGTATACGTAAGCAGGTACATATTTGTGAGAAGTTGACGCATTTCTAATTCGCTACGTAGGTATGCTGATGGTAAAATTGAACGAATCGAAAAAACGTTTATACCTGCTGAAAAATGATGGAAAAATTTTCCAAGTTTTTGATAAAATTTCACTTCTGCTCAGGAAATTCGTTCCGTTTGAAATTTTAAAAATAAACGGTACTAAGCGTCGCCGCGAGGTGATTAATTTTTCGCAAACGGGTCGCGCAGTCGAGTACAGGGCGAGAAAGCTTAAACGTTATGAAAAAATAACCGCGGTGCGCGGGTATCCTACCTGTATTTCATTCGCATGCTGTACGATGGATAGGTTGTATTTGCATAGATAGGTAGGTACTCCAGCTGCAACGAAACGTAGATCGCTAGCTAACATCATCACTAGATGGACGCTGTGGGAAATTCAAGTCGGCTTCTTGTCTTCAAATATGAAGTTTCGTTCTTGAATGAATTCTTCTGCTGAAAGTGCTGAAACAAAATCGTGGATAGGCTTTAGAATAATTAAGTAAGAAATCCATAACGCGTAAGTATAGATTTTCTCAGTAAGATATATGATAATATGTGATACATATACATGAGAAAGAAATATAGAAACATTTTCAATTTCCATTAAAATTCGTTGTTTCCATAAAAATGATTATATTTCCAAAATCACACACCTAGTGTAAAATCTAAAGAAAAATTAAGAAAAATTATGAAATTTTGGGCTCGAACGTCTTTTTTGTACAAAATTTTCACACTCGCTTGCTTCGCTCGAGGTTAATGAATAGAGAATCTTTGATCTTTTCTAAAAAGATGGTCAAAACGGCCTTAGACCTGGATTTTGATCTAAAGTGGTCCTAAATTTGACCTCTGATGTAAAAACTCCCCACTCAAATTAGGTATTGAACATTTGAACCTCTACCCCCTCCCTTACTTAAGATATCGTTCTATATACAGTGAAAATTCAGGAGATGCGTGAAAAATTCAAAATTTTTACTAACTATAGATATTACGAAGGATTTCCACGACTTCGTGGAAATTTTTTCAAATTTTTCCATTCACAATTTCTTTTTTTTTCGAGGTTGGGAATTTTCAAAAAATTACCAAAAAAATGCTGAGGGGATTCGTGATTGAATTTTTTTCTATAACTTTGTCATATCAAAAGGTACCCAAGTATTGGTATTTTTTTAAAATTTAAAAATGAGTGGAACACTCAAAAAAAATCAAAATTAAAAAAAGATACATTTTTTCACTGTTTTTTCAAAATCATTTTTAAAGAACTCTTCGAGATTGAAATTTTCGAAATAAAATGAAGAGTGGCATAAAACACTCGAAAATTACTCTTGAAACGGATTTTCAAACAACTGATAGCCTTCTCAGTTTTTTCTTAATTTCATACAAAGCATCCAATAGGATGGCTCAATTTTCACTTCTTTGAATTTAAAACATTTATGAAAGTCTTTGAAAAATGCTTTTCGATAGGTAGGTAAGTAGTTAAACATCATGATTTAAAATTTTCTGGAATCGCTAATCTAGTCCCCATACTTGTTTCGCCTCTTCTTATTCGAAGAAATCGCACTCTCCTCTGGTTCGCTTACTCAAACTAATTCAAGGTATTATGAACATTTTTCACCCATTAATACCCAGCCCTTCTAAATCAAATTTTATCATTTTCCGTCATTTTCGATTTTCTACACTATTTTCAACCTTCTCCAAAAGAAGACGTCTAAAACAACTTGAGAAGCTATAAAACGAGTTCTCACTTTTTTTCGACTACTTTAACTAGGTAATTAATCTTTGCCACGATTTTCCGATGAGCACTTCAAGTTTGTATTTTTGACCAGGTTTTAAATTGGAAAAAATTTAAAACATTTATCGTAAATGGCCAAAATTTGACAATTTTTAGCCATTCTGAGCACCTTCTGGAGAAATTCGGAAATAACGGAGAAAATCAGAATAGCCGAAAACGGTCAATTTGGGTTTTGAAAGCAGGTCGACATTTGGTAGAGGCCGAAATTTCATCAAGCTCGGTGAAAAGGTACTTTTTTCAAAAATATCAAATTTTCGTTGAAAATCTCCCTTTATTTGAAATTTTAAAAATTTGCCAAAAATGAAGATATCAACTGGAAGACCTGAAATTTTGGCTACCTACGGAGATTTTAGGATATTCTTTTTGCGAAAATCATAGTCTCGTTCCACTCGGAAGCGGACCCCTCAATTCGTTCCTATGTTAGAATAAGCTCTGCTGTCTGCTCACAATTTGTTTTCGAAAAAAATCCGAATTCATGATATAGAATGTGCTTGGCAAAAAAAAAATACGATCAACATACTCAATAGATGACCGTGTACCCAACAATTTGTAAACGACCCCATTCCATCCTACAAGCAGCAGAATGCAAATTCGTTCCTCAGCTCAATATACCAATAAAATTGTAATTTGACGACTATTCTAAGTGCTTTACAGCTATGCAATAATTGATATTGTTAGGACAAATTCGTGGAATCGAATAGCCCCCAGATGTTGTTTCTCGATCCGAGTCCTTCGCGCCATGTTTTATTACGTTCATGATGGAGTGACAACAAAATTAATTCGTCGATTTAACGTAGGTAAGTAGGTACCTATACGTTCACTCACTTGTGTGAATTTTAACGCGTATGTACAGGTAGGTTCAGGTGTAGGTAACTACCTGTACCGGTACATTCCAATCGACCGGCATACGGAGTGTCGATCGTGTGGTCTGAAGAACCAATGCGGTGATATGTATTTTTTGGAATTCGAATTCCGAGCGTATTTCTCATCAGGCAGGCGAGTCAACAGTCAAGGTAATTTTCGATGGAAATATGTTCGACATTTTGCCGATACTCTACACTTATGTAGTATGTATCCTACTATAGAAACTCCAAAATATTTCAGAAATGATCTTCCCTGACTTTTCCAAGTTTTCCAGACCTTTTACACATGATATTCATGAAACATGGGACGGGTGAGGGAGAGGAGGATTTTAGATTCCGCCACGTGATATGGTAGTGAAAGAAATCCGTGCGTTGTTTTCAAAAAATAATAATAATTTTTAAATAAATATTCAATGTGTTTCACAGAATCGTAAAACAAAAAAGTACATATCGCTTTTAGTCAGGTCTCAATTGTACATCCGCGCGGGATACCTGTTAAAATTGATTTTATGATTGATTCTAATTCTAGACATTAAAACAAATAAATTTCGCTAGGATGCCTATTTTTCCTCTCCCCCTTTTTCCCAGGGTCCACCCCCAACATTTCAAATGTGCGTACCACCTAATCTATGGGTCGTAATGAAAAAAATGTTCAAACAAAAGTTGTTCTTCGACACCTACTGTACATTTTAATTCCTCATCAAAATCCATTTTGGAGCAACTCCTGCCACCCAAATTTGGAAATGAAAAGTTTTGAGAAAACTTCAAAATCACGTTTTCTTCATTTTCAACGAATAGTTTCGGAGATACGGGAAAATTTGTAACCACCAAAAGTATTCGGAATTAAATTTCCTTCCCAAAGAACTTTTCACAACCATTTTCTTCAACTTTTCCTGGCAGAGTGAACCTCTCTCCCTCCCCCTTATTTCAAAAAGTTGGGACTCATCAAAAAAATTTGCTCCAAAATTAATTCCGATACCAATTGAAATTGTACACCACATGAAGTTTTTTTTTCAAGGGTCCCACGTTTGAGATAAGGGGGAGGGGAAGAGGTCCACTCTGCCAGAAAAAGTTGAAGAAAATGGTCGTGAAAAAGTTCATTGGAAAGGGGGTGGACCCTAGGAAAAAGGGGGAGAGGAAAAATAGGCATCCAAGCAAAATTTATTTGTTTTAGTGTCTAGAATAAGAATCAATCATAAAATCAATTTTAACAAGAATCCTGCGCGGAAGCCTTTTTTTGTATAATTGAAACCGGACTATTTTGCATGACCATGGTGTCTAGCTGTCTACTGGATCTGAAAAATGAAAATTCTTGCAATTTTCTGGATTTTTCTCGCCATTTCCAAGCTATTTTCTTACTTAAAATTTGTCAAAAAAAGAACCCATTTTTTGCCCTCCGAATAAAAAATTTATGGAAAGAGGAAAATGTTGAAAATTCTTGCCTTTTGCAGTAAAATCGTAAAAATTCTAGCTATTTTCTGATTTTCTTGCTACTGAAGTGAGATTCTTGCCATTTTCTGGTTTCATTTTTTTTTCTTGCCAGTAGACACCATGATGACTGAATTTCCATTTTAGTACATGTAAGTAGATATTTACCATTCTTTTGAAATGAGAAAAGATGTTGACGAGATGAAATCATTCTCGTCAATTTATTCGTATTTTCTCAATGATTTGAGCGATAAAGAATCTAAAATAATATGGTTTTGACAGAATTTTCTAAAATTAAGATTCATAAATATAAAAATTGAAAATCGTAACGATGAACCATACAATTTTTTGAAAATTTCCTGATTTAAAATACTTACTCTTTTTTTTTTTGGGGGGGGGGGGGGGTCAGACTACTAGGTCTATTAGCCCAAAATACTTACTTATACTTACTTACCTACCTACCTGCTAAGATTTTTGGAACAATTTTTTACAAGATTTTTTGTTAAAAAATAATTGCTCAAGTAAAGCGAAAGCGAAATTTTTTCGAAAAATCACATTGAAAAAAATGGCCCTTTTTAGTCGTCTTGAGAATGCTATAGCAATAGCCCTATATTTCCAAGCGGTGCGAGGACTAACACTGGAAAAAGTGTGATTTTTTGAAATAAAATATGGTAGGTACTCAATTTTTGTTGAAATTCTTAATTTCAATTTTAAATACTTAAGCATGGTAAATAATTTTCTATTCAATTCTTCTTGAAAAGCAAAATTGTCCAGCTCTATCGAAACGAGGACACAATTTTCTTGAAAAGGTACGTATGAAAGCAAAAAATGGTCATTTTGAAAACACTTTAAAAGTCATTTTTGGCCTTAGATAAACTGGAGGTAAATGGAAAAAATTACCAATTTTTAGTCAAAATTATAACTTTTGTATGACTTGTACATCTTAAAATCGAAAATATTTAGTACTTCGTGTGACTATTCCATCTGAGCGTATGAAGCGCATTTTTTTTAAAAAAACTATTTCGTTCAATATGGTTAACAAATGTCAAATAAAAAAATCAGTATTTCGTCCAAATGAAACGGGAGCAAAAAATTTATGAAAAAATATGATTTATCCTTCTTCTGAATTTCTACAAAATTCCAAAATTTCTCGACTTTTCCAGATTTTCCAGAAAAATGACACCCTATACCACGTACTGATCTACTCATCCACATCATCGCACTCCGATATCCGTTTTCTATATTCCATTTCCGGCTCTCGTCCCTGAAGGAGTCGACTAAGTCACGTCGCCACTGACCAAAAAGGGAAAATACCCCCAAGCCTCAAGCGCGAAAACGTGCGGTGAAATGATTTAATTCGTCGTCGAAATGGACCGAATGACCGAAACAACGACATTCGAAACTGCTCGGCTAAACTACACAGTTACATTTATAGGTTTAGATTTTGGAAGCAATTCATCTCGGCCAAACGTCCAGTCTTCGGGCGCTACGCGGTAACCATTTTCAAAAAGAAAGAATTTACCCCGAAGATGAAAACGTTATTAGCCCGCGGCTTCGTTTGTCCCCCACAAAAACACAAACTCGTATTCGTAGTCTTGGTGTCGCTGTCGCAGCATCCGAGCATCGTATCTAAGACCTCAAGAGTAGAACGCAGACCATATAACAACAAACCTCATCTCATCATCATCTTTGGCACTGGAGGAACATCGCTAACTCTTCATTCGCGACCGTCGAGCAGAGCGGAGCGGCGCGGGCGCGAAATTACGAGTACTCGACAACACCGTGCATACGAGTATTGCCCATTCTAGTTCTCCGCTCTTCGATCTTCGTTCTTCGGCTTCACTCTCCAGTTCGTCTAACGCCGTCGAAACAGCAGGTTGTACTCGTTTGTGAATTGCGCGACGTCAACGTCGACTTACGTGCTGGTTTTTATCACGTGTTCGACGCGAACGTATAATTTTTTTCAATTTTACAATTCGCCGGTGTTCTCTGTTTAATTTAAATACATATTAATTATTCATTTTTTTTCTGAAAAATTTCGCTTTATCATTTCAACGCGAGTAATTTTTACGTAATTTTTCATCGGTCAATTTTCTCGTTCGCGAATACGGTAATTTTTGTTGGAAAATTTCAATCGCTGCGAAATTGTACGTACTTTTTCAGTATTTTATACCAAGTGTCTCAATCACGCAAGCAAAATTTTCCCTTACGATATTTTACGATTACCGATTGCCGTGGTTGAAAGTCAATTAGCCACGCTGGAGCCTACTTGTCAAAAAAGGTAAGTTTTAAATTTCAAAATCCAACATAATTTCATGTAAATCTAGATACGTACTTGTAAGAATTTTAAAAACAATAATTTTGATTGAAACTTTACCTGGATGAATAATTTTAAATCGATTACTAAATTCGATCGAATTAATTCAAAATATCCTACCATCGAAGTCATTCGTAATCGATGAAAAATAAAATCATTCAACCATATCCAAAAAAATATCTATATCAACGTGAAATAAAGTACACATTGCGAGTACTCAAGTTTTCAACTATTCTCCTCATATTTGACCTCTTTAATTTTCCAATTTCAAACGTGATTAATTTTTTCCAAGGTTTGTGCTGAAATCGAAAATCGAAAATTTGTAGTTTTATTGCTTACCTACCTACCTTTGTAGATAAGTAATAATCTCTCGAAAGACGAGAACAGTTATTTTTGTTGAATAAGTTTGTTAAAAATTCGTATTTTTTGAAATTTTGTTCGAAAATTCGTACTTTTTTTTAGTACTTTTATACTACCTGTTCAATATTCTCACTTTTTTCGTACTTTTCGAACTCAGTGCGAACCGTATTTTCACATCTATTTAAAAAAAACTTCTGCAAAGAATTTGTTTTCTCATCTTATCGAAAAAAACAACACTTTCAGTTTTTTTTTTCGTTTTAAATTTTCTGATTATATTCGTCGTACTTAGTTTAACCAGAAAATTAAACACGAAGCTCGAGCCTTTGATATCCACCCCGTTCACTCGAATTAGCAATTACCAACACCCTTTGAATTTATCAAAAAAAATTGAAATATTTTTCGCGCATCTCATTTCATTTCATTTATTTTTCTTTTCTTTCGTTTTCTTTATGTTTGATAACGAGATCAAGTTCGTTGGCCTTTTTTTTCACAACGGTCTGGAATTTCGTTCCCTCTTCCTTTTCGCCCTATCAATCATCGAAAGTCGAAACTAATGGAGAAGAATTTGCTTGGCACAAAAAATTGTAAAAAAATTACAAAAAAATGAAAAACTCGTATTAATATCTCTCTTTTTATTTACATTTTACCTAATAATTTCTTCGCCAAAAAGAAAAGAAAAAGTAGTCTTTCAACAGCCAGCACACATTTTAACCGCGGTTAATTTAGTCGTCGCGTATTTATCAATTTTTAATACAGTCAATTTCTAGATTCTTTTTAAGGCGCGCATCCGATTTACACGAATAACGCCTTCAGGTCGTAAGTCATAATGCCACCCTTCTCCTCCCCCCTCCTATTCTCGTACGTTACGGTTTAGGTGTCGCGTTAACGTGTACCCGTATCGGCGAATATTATTAAAACTCTGGCGAAGCCTTTATACAATTTTCGATTTGTACAAGCAGTTTAATCCTTTCACCTTAAGGGTAGTGGGAAAAAAACAACCGCAGTAAATCCGTCCGTTGTTGGTGTATTAGAAAAAGAAGAAGAAGAAGGAAAAAAAGAACCACCATCAGCCAACGACGACATTTTCTTTATCACTTAAAAACACACCCCCAGGAATGAAGAGAAAAACCACGGCGTCGATTTTTCAATTTTCGCGTATCCTCGTTTCCACGTCTTCTTCCTCTGTATTCTTGTCGCCCTACTCGCCGCATTGTCCTTTACACTGATCGTGGCATTACGACCGTCACCAAAACGCAGTTCAAATCGCCAAATTTGTATAATCTACTGACCAAAAATATGAAACAGATTTATCTTAGGTAGGCAATTAAATAGGTACGAAAATTTCGTATTCCTTTTCCGCATAGGTAGGTACCTAAATAATTATCTAAATTCATTAATCGTGTACGTGGACAATTCGGGCACAGGTATATACTTACACTGAAAAAAATGAAAAACGAAAAATAAATAAAAAGTGTTTAAAAAATATAAAAATTTTATCCAAAAAAATACCTAATAACGGGCACCGTTCTCAAAATTGATAGAATTTATTCTAAAAAAAATAATTTTTGTCGCGAAATTTGGTAAAATTTATTTCGATGCAATAAATTTTACCAAATTTCGCGATAAATATCATTATTTTTTTAGAATAAATTATGAATGAAGTATTGAATGGAACGATAAATATTTATCAATGTCCACTGTAACAAATGGGAAATGTTAAAAATGTGGTTCATAACAAAAAATGGATTTTCTGGGAAAATCAAACCTCCAAAAAAAAAATGAATAGAACATGAATTGTAGAGCATAAAATTTCTTTTCTTTACAGTCGAATTAATTTTTTTTCTAGGAGGCTTAGTTTTTGAGATATTTTCAATATAGGTAAAAAATAAGTTGTATTTTGAACTGAAATATCTCGAAATCTAAATCCTCGTAAGAAAAAAATTAATTGGACTCTACAGAAAAGAAATTGCGTTCTACATACAATTTATGTTCTACTAATTTTGTTTTGTTTAACCCTCCCTTTGATCAGAAAATGAACTTCGAGTGTCAAAAGCTACCAAAAAGTGTAAAAAAATGTTCAGTCAACAAAAATCCGAATTGTGAAAAATCCTTGGGTGATGCTGGAATTTTTTTACTACTTTTCTCGTGATTAGCGTGAAAAATACTATAAAAATCATCCATCAAACTTCTAACAGTATTTCAAAAGTTTAAAAACGGCGACCTATGTTATCGTTTTTTTTTTTTGATAAATTAACGAGATCGTGTCACTTTTTGGTCAAGATTGCTCAAATCGATTTTTTATTAAAAACTATCAATTTCGGATAAAAAATTAGCAATTTTTCATCACCTGAAGATTTATTAATGAGAAAAAAGTTGTTTCGTTGTAGAGGAAGAAAAACGCTACTTTATTCCCTCTCGCGGTGATTCAATTCGCGTTTTTCTCCCTCTAAAACGAAAAATATAGTATGCAACTCGGGAAATAACTTATTTTCAACGATTTTGAGTTATTTCCCTCGCTTCGCTCGGGCAATAAACCTCAAAATTCGTCGAAAATCACTTTATTTTCCTAGTTGCATAATATACTATTTCTAGAACCATCGCTCGTCGAGAGAAATACAGTTTTGAAAAAATAATGCGGTAGGGAGGGGGAATGGTTGAGAAAAAAATTGAAAACTTGGTCACTTTTTGCCTGGTGAAAAGTCACCACAGTCACTATTTTTTTCAAAATTTCTGTTTGATGCCTGTTTAAGGGTAAAGTGCTCTAACTTCGACCGCTTCTTAATTTCGACCACCGGCCGATTTCGGCCGCTATGGACGCAATCTACACGAAAAAAAAATTTCATGTTCCTTTTACATAGATGAACAATTTGAGACCAAAATCACAACCCTACAGGCGAAATTAGCGGAGAAAATTGAAAAAAATGAAATCGCATAGGTGAAAAATTTTTTTTATGTATTCTTTGATCTCACATTATGAATAATTTTTTTTTTAGTAAATTTTACCAAATAATTGTGAATTGTAGGGGGGGGGGGGTGTCAGATTTCGATAAAATCATAGTTTTTGAAAACAACTGGAGGTACGCAACAAAAATTTTCACCAAAGTTCAAATTGTTTGGGGTGCCCTAATCTCGACCAGCAATACTATCTTATGTTTTGAATGCGATTTTGTTTTTTCTGATTTTTCTCCGCTAGTTTTGGCTGTAGGGTTGTCGTTTTGGTCTCATTTTGTTTATCTGTGAAAAAAGAATATGAAAAACTTATTTTCGGCTAAATTCCGCTCTATGCGGGCGAAATCAGCTGGTGGTCGAAATTAGGAACCCAAAATTTCAAAATCGATTTTTGAGTTCCCGCAGAAAAAAAATCGCAAAAAATACAAAAAATGATTGTATCGGCTCAAAATTTTAGGGAGTGGTAGAGGAAGGATCAAGGTATTTTTTAAGAAATTTTCGACGTTTCCACCTCAGTCTTCGTTTGGTGGAAGTTTGAAAAAAAGTGGTCGAAATATGGCAACCTTACCCTTACATGTTTCCTGGTTGTCCCTCCAATGAGATTTTTGAGAAACCTGATAAACCAAGATGAACTGGGGCCAAATTTGATTGTTTAAGGTCATTCAAGTCAAAATTCCAATGGGGAACAAAAACCCAAACCAGCCTTTTCAAATTCTTTCTTTTCATTTTATTTAATCGCTGAATTGATTCTTCAAAAATTCCTTCATTTCGATGCTTCATTTTAACGTTGCCTAAATGATGTGATTTTGTTCAAATTTATTGCCTATTTCATGCAATAGGCAAGAATTACGCCTTACTTTTGCCTATTTCATGCATTAGGCAAAAAATTGCCTATTTCATGAATTAGGCAATTACATCGATTAGGCGTCACATACATATGTACGCCACCTTCGAAGTTCGAAGAAGACAGTCCTTTTAACCCTACTTACCTATCTGCCTGTAAGGAAATAACTCGTACAAAAATCTCGCTTATCGTTAATTTGCGTTGTTGTCTACCTTTACCACAAACTCGTATTATAATGTACCTACTATTTTGTAAAGCTCAATCGTCTCATATACTCACATATGTAGATGTAGGTAAATATAATACGTGAAGTATTCTTCCATTAGTCCTCTAAACGCTGATCATCTCGCTCTCACACCGCCAGCGCCAGCCATCTACGAGTACATCTTGTCACGATCTGTCAAATAACGCGCCACCTTATCGCCTCATCCTCTTTTCTCGTTCGTCGTTATTTAAAAAATCCTGTTTCGAAGTAGCCTAATTCTGTAGGTACCTACTACCTACCTAACTATGGATACCATTTATAAAGTCGTCATTTTACGGTTACTGGTAATCGTTTCTCGTAGCTTTACAGCATAATTTTTCCTTCTCATTTTTCAATAGCGCAAGTAGGGCACGTACGACAGATACAGGTATAAAAACCCCTACCAGTAAGGAAAAAATGAAAATTTCGACTATACATAGCCTCAGCCTTATACCGCAACCTCTTGCAAACAATTTAAATTTTGTTTTACCTAATGAATCGGGCGCCTTTGGCTTTAAGGTATGTAGAAAGCTGTACGAAACGCAGCAGACTTATGTATTCTTCGTAGCGTCGCGTCGTTTCGATTCTCTTCTTTTTTTTTCTTCGTTTCATTTGTCACTCGTCTTCTAATCACGACGCAATATAACGCATTTGACTCGAGGCCGTAATAGCCTGACGGGGCTACCATTCGGTGAACAATATTATTAATGAATTACGCCATACCTTAAGCACATCCTTTGACTGCAGAAAGACGCAGGTATCCGCGCGTCAGCGTCACGTTACACAAATTAAATACCTACTTACGTCAAACTGTCGATAATGTGCTACGAGTGTTTTCCATAGACGAGTTTCTCGTTTTTCTTAGCACGTTACAGTTGCGTAATCTTATTAGTATTTAGTACGTAGAAGAAGAAAAGTCCGATGCAAGGTATATAAAAAAACGTTCATGTAGTGTCCCAAATTAATTAATTTTGGATATTTTGGACATAGTGTTCCAAAAAGCCCAAATTTAGACATAATGGCTCATAAAACTTCCATTTTGGACAAAATAATCGAGAAAACTCACAATTGGGAAACAGTGTCCTAAAAAACAGCCCGTTTTGAAAATTTGAATTGCAATTTGGACGATTCCGGATCAATTCCCCGAACGACCGAATCTCCGAATCAAAAAACTTCCAAAAAAAATGTATTCCCGGATCTATTTTCCCGAAAATGAAATTGAAGATGTGCTTTCCAAAGTGGTCTAATTACAAAAAGTGTTTTTTTCAGGAAACGAAAAACATGTTTGTACTGTACGCCTTTGAGCCTACTTTGAGGCATATTTTCTGCTACTACACTAAATGTATTGCGGAGTGGCATACCAAAAATGTGGTAAAAATTTCGACCTCCGAAAATTTGAACATTACCAGCTATGACACTTCAAAGTGGACAAAGTCATGATTTTGGAAGTAAAAAATTGTTCAATCGTGTTAAAATTTTGGCTAAAATTCCTGTTTCCGGCTCAAATGAAGCTTAATTTTCATCACTACTGTTTGTAAGATGATACATATTGTTGAAAAGTGATTTGAAAAATTTTATCCCACCTCAATTGATGCTGTTATTCAGAATTATTGTTTAATTGCAGGCATTAAATTTTTTACAAATTTTTGAACACCGAACTCGTGATTATTCTAACTGACAGTTTACACATGGGTGACATCGCAGCTTGGAATAATATTAATTTGTACACTGTTGAACGATTTAGGCCATTTTGGAAACAAAAAAAAAACGATTTAGGCCATTTTGAAAAAAATTCGATTTTTGAACTGCTGGTAGCACTGCAAAAAAGGGAGTTGGTAGGTCGGACTACACACTTGTTATGGGTACCCTTTCATATCACCAGATGACGTATCAAACTGATTTTTGTCAAAAATGCAAATGGGCCACTTTGGATAGCACATCTTCAATTACTATTCTGACAAAAAATATGAATTTTTCCAAGCTTTCGAAAAAAATTATTATTATTTTTGAAACTGTTCCAATAAAAGTCCAATTTTTCAGACTCAAAGTTCAAATTTTTTTATTTTGAAGGAGTCTCCCCCTCCCCCGGTTTAGTTTGCTACAGTTCAAATTCAATACCTACCAAAATTACCTTAAAATTAAGTTTCCTTGCACAGCCAAGCTTTGAAAATAAAGATTCAATATTTTGAAGTTTGTATCATTTTGTGATACTTATAAACTGCAAATTTCAACACTATGCTTGTATTGTATTTATTTGAAAATTGGGTCATCAATCCCTCTTCTTCCTACCTTTGGAGACGATTTTTAGCTGAGGAGTGAATACCTAATATTCTTATCAAAATCGAGGTTCTGAAAATCATATAAGTTTTAACAATCAAATTAAATTTTTCAGGTTTAGAGCGTCCCCCTCCCCCAGTCATCAAATGACGATAAATCATCATAAACAACCATTTGAAATATCAGTGATGTGAATTTAAATTCCAACATCTCAATATGTCTCATTAGGCCTTCAAGAGAGGCCTACAATATAGATTTGTGAAAATACTCTGAAATAAAAAAGTAATTTTAAATTTCTTGTTTATTCGGGAAAACAGATTCGGAAATTATTTTTTCGAAAGTTTTTCTATTCGAGAATTCGGTCATTCGGGAAATTGTGTTCGGGAAATTGTACTCAGGAAAATGGGTGGAAACCAATTCGGACATAATGTTCCAGAAAAACTTGTGGTTTGGACATAGTGTCCTGAAAAAGAAAATTTGGTCCTGGCGTTTTAGAGATATGTAACACTTGCAATTTAGGCAATAAGCATAGTATCTCCAAAAAAAATTGATACTTTTGAACATACCTACCTATATGATCTCCCAGAAAAAAATGTGGAAATAGTGACCCCAAAAAATATTTTTTGGATAATTTAGATAATGATGCCTCAAAAAAAGGCCAATTTACATCCTGCAATTTGGACATGGTATTCCAGAAACACCCGCGATTTCAATATATTGTCCCAAATATCATTTCCACCATTATATATTCAAGTACATACGGTATGGATATTGAATAAGTAAGTCTAACGGAATGCCACTTTCAATTCGTGAAAAATTTCCAAGTTTTTTCAATTCTAACAAACTGTCATTGCCTCAGTGGTGTTCGAAATTTGATGGCTTCGGTGGATAAAATATGGTCCCTCGTTTAATAGATCCCCCCCCCGTCATGATCTCCACCCCCACCTTGAAATGTATCTACGATATCATCCCATTTTTCAACTCTCAAACATCGTATTCTCAAGAATTCAATACTCTGGATTTGTTGAAATGTGGAAAATGGTTATAGAATTTTACTTTCTATTCTTTCTGTTCTGTTCCGTTTTTTTTTGCTCTGCAGTTCTTTTTCAATATTTCATTAATTGAAAATCAAAATTACGTCTCTTCCCTTCACTCTTCGAGAAATTAACTTGAATTGAATTGGAACTAAGTTTCCATTCATTTTCAGGCCCAGGGAGAAACCCTCCTTCCCTCCCTCACTGTACAGACCTGTTTTGATTCCAACATTGGTATTACCTCAAAATGTGCTGATAAAGCAAATAAACAGAACCCAAGTTCTTAAAATATCATGACTGGTTACTTTAGATCTTAAAAATTGATGAAATTATTTACTATTGTATCGTTCGATTTCGTAGCACTTGATTAAGTACAAAGCGTTCTGGAACATCCGCCAAGCCAAGATACTCGTATGGTAATCGAAATATAAGTACCTATAAAACTCGATTAAATCATCACCCAATTTCACTTTTGCATGTGCAGAACAGATGTACTTAGACTTACATATGTACGTAGACGTACATAAATGTAATAGGGACGTATCAGCAATTAATCGATGCCGATCTACGAATGTTGAAAAAAAGAATTATAGGTACGCTGTACTCTTCGCTCGCACATACGCGAACGCGATAGCCAATCTCAAACGTTCTACGTTCTACGTTTATGCCTGCGGACCAGGACATGGGCATGGGCACGTTCAATCAGAATCCCTTGGAGCCAGTCAAATCGCCTAAATTATTGGCTAATTTTTAATTTATCGCCTTTTCGTCTAGACCGTTTGCGCCTGCGCCTATTTGGCCGGGTCAACGTGTTAATTACACCGGCTGCGGCTTATAGTGCGCTTAATATACCGTTCAATTGAATCGAGTTCGCGGCTCAACGTGTTACGTACGGCGCGACGCGGCGGGCGCGCTGCACTTTGCACTGCGTTGCGCTGGCGCTGAACCAGCCGCCGCGTCAGCCTGCCAGCCTGCCAGGCCCTCCTTATCAACAGCAGCACCATTAATCGTTCCATTATTTAAACCTTTTTAATAAAGACGTACGTGGGTATTTCGGGCTAATGAAAGCTATACATATTAATTATCACCCGATGAAGTAGGAGTGTTGAAAAGTGTCGGATCAATCGAGGGTTTCTCATATTTGCGCTGCGTTGCGTGCTGAATAGGTATAATACAGCATGACACAGAAGTCTTGTCCACTTTGAAACACTTCTCAATATCTCAGAACTAAAATGACGAAACGAGATACCCAGACGGTTCAAATGACAATGTGTTCCATGTTCCTGGCAACGACCAACGAGGACATTGAAGATCGATAAACTCTCAGTCTTGCCTATTGGGTGTCCACAAATTGGGGAAGATTTTTTTTATTGAAATTGAGCCAAGCACACACTGACGCGATTAAAATGTGATATGTTTTTTGAAACCGGTTCAGCAGTTTCGAACCAGTTGTCAATAATATCCGAAAAAGTGGAAATATGGAAAAAAGTTTGAAACAAAAGTTATAGAGAATTGAAAAAAAATTATTTTTTTTTCCCAATTTGCAATCAAAAGGAGTTATGGTACAAAGAACTAGAGTATAATTTTTGTTTTCAAGCCATAACTCTTCTCCATTACAAATACAGAGCACGAAATGTTCAGTTTTTAATTCTCCACAACTTTTATTTCACACTTTCTTAAATTTAGCAATGCAGAAGAGTTATGGCTTGAAAAATCAAAATTACACTCGAGTTCTTTAAACCAAAATTTTTTGCATTGCAAGACGGGGAAAAAAGTTACGGGACAAAAATTATTGTTTTTCAATTCTTTAAAACTTTTGTTTCAAACTTTTTTTCATATCTCCACTTTTTCGGATATTATTGACAACTGGTTCGAAACTGCTGAACCGGTTTTAAAAAAACAAACCACATTAAAAGTTCGAAACAAGAGTTGTAGAGAATTAAAAACTGAAATACATTCTGTATTTTTTTTTCATGCAATGAGAAAGAGTTATCACATAAAAAGAAAAAATTTTACTCATGAAAATATTAATTTCTATATAATTATTATCTTTTTTTTATTTTTATTTAAAATGGTTATAAATTTTATTTTTATCAATAATTTAACTTAAGTTAAAAAATTTATTTTGAAAATAAATAATTTTTTAAGTCCTTTATACCATAACTTCTTTCTATTGCAAGGCGAAGAAAAAATTATGGAACGTAAAATTTTCAGTCTTTAATTCTCTACAACTTTTGTTTCGAACTTTTTTCGATATCTCCACTTTTCGATAACCGGTTATCGACTTTGAAAAAAAATCCTCTCAAGAACTACCGGTTTTAAAAAATTGGAGATATAAAAAAAAAAAATGCGAAATAAAAGTTGTAGAGAATTGAAAACTGAATATTTTACGTTCTGTAATTTTTTTTTCATCTAGCGATGGATTTCTAAATGTTTTTCCTTGACTTTTCCAGACCAATTTTTCGAATTTTTCCAGACCTTATTTATGATATTCGTAAACCAGGGAGGAGGGGGGGGGGGGTAATTTTTCCGCGTGATGTACTTACATCCCGAAATTTTGTATAAAAATGATATAAAATGCATAGGGTCTTACGATTTTTTTTTCAAAATCACTAGATACTTTTTACAAGATCTTTAGATGCCCTTCTTCGGGTCCAAAAAAATATTCAAATTCAATTCTGAAAATTTTCCCGCCCATCCAACTCCCCCTCGCCACAAAAATTTGAAAATTTGAATTTATTACCTACAGAAAAAATTTGAATAAAAAGGAAAAACCAAGTATTCACCAAATCAAGCGAATGAAAATTCGGATTTTTCCGGGCTAAAAATTCAACAATTTTTTCACATTTCATTCACCCCTTCCCCTTCAAAATGAAAAACAATTGTCTCAAATTTATAAATTCACGCAATCCCTTGCAATTTTTTAGTTTGTACCAATAAATGAAAAAGTGAATGAGAAGAGAAGGTAAAATATAAATCATTATGAAAACACATAAATGTGTTGAGCCCGAGCGAAGCGAGGGTGAAAATTTTTGCGAAAAAAGATCTTCAAAAGATGAAAATTCACCACTTTTCCCTCATTCATGTTTTCCAAAACATGGCCAATAATTTCGATTTTTGTTCCATTCCCTCCCTTTTTTTTCAACACTGTGGTCAAGGGCATCATGACATTTCTTTCTCATTACAGCTCATTAAAAAGTAAGTTTCCAAAAAACTTAAGATTAAAAATAAATTCTGTAGAAAGAAAGAATGTAAATTACCCCGAGCGTAGCGAGGGAAATTTTTTTTGGATAATTCATAATTTAATGGACAAAGACATGCATTTTAAATATTAATTTTATTGTACATTACGACCGACAAAAAATGATGAATAAGACAATAATTGGATAAAAGATGTAATAATTTGGCCCGAGCGGAGCGAGGGCGAAATTTTTTGAAAAATTTATAATAAAATAAGCAAAAAAACATTTTTTTAAATGATTTACATTTTTTGGGATTTTCGAAAAATTCCAGAGAAAATTCCAAAATTCCCTGACTTTTCCAGACCACCAAAATTCCCTGACTTTTCCCGGTTTTCCAGAGAATGGACACCATGAAAAGTTATGAAACAAAAAATGTTCACTTTTTACTTCTCTAGAACTTTTGTTTCAAACTTTTTTTCATATCTCTATTTTTTTTTTGGATATTATTCGAAACCGCTGAACCGGTTTCAAAAAAACATATCACATTTTAATTGCGCCAGTGCGTAGACTTTATTTCAATAAAAAACCCGGACCCCTATTTTTTGACCCAACCCGGTTTCTCAATTTGTGGGCATCCTATAGGTTGGGCTGAAAGTTTGATTATCAATCTTCAACGTCCTCGACGCTAGGAACATCTTTTCACTTTTGAGATATTGAGAAATGTTTCAATCTACCAAGACTTTTGTGTCATACTGTATAATGTCTGCAAATCGTGATACGTATAGTCGTTTTGAATCCAAAGTCGACGTGCTTTTACCTATTCACATTCTTTGTATGCATAAGTATACCAATTAAGTATATGTTTTTTTTCTCTTTCCCTCTGTGTCTTCGTGATTTTTTGTTTGTTTTTTAGCTAATTTATACAAAAAGTTTTATGTGCGAAATAATAACCTCTGACAGGTTATAATTTCGCAGGTGATTTACTCGGTGTTCAAAAATACATACCTACTATTACCCATACTTATGATACGTCGAGTTAGAATTTAAGACTACCGTGCGTGATTTTGCAGTGAGCTGCGCCATGCCAAGTCGCCACCATCCCAACCATGTAATTATTTTATTAACTTCCAACGTTCGGTCCATTTCTTTATTTGGTTTCGAACGATCAAAGAACCTACCAACATTGAGCACACAGCTGTACTGCTATACAAACACATCTACGTATGGTCTATACGAATAGGTCTAAGACTGGTCGACTACATAATTAATTATATCTATACGAGTACCTATGAGGAAGGAGCGAGGAACTGCGTTTATAATCGATGACTCGGTGCTGGACTTGATGATTAACGTTTTACTAGCTCCGTTTGTCTCACAGTGATATCAGTCCACGTCTCGTCTATCGTGCACACTGCAAACAACATCCATGGCACTTATGCTCTCGGTTATGTCACCTCGGTGCTGATAATAGAGTACCGTACCGTACCTTACGAACGCTTTTTTTTTTGTCTAATGAATAATGACACGCGCTACTCGACGCGATAATTACTTTCACGATCTTAATCGCTCGCTCGCAGATGGCTGATGGCTGATACAGACATAGACGACGAGAAGCTCGACGTTGGAACACCGAATCGGCGATGCCGGCCGACGGATTTAAGCCCTTAACGCGTCGTAAATACGGTTAGTCGTCGATAGTCGAAAAACGCTAACCGGGTCACGGTTACGGACGCCGCGCCGAAGGCTCATTTGACAAATCATCGCCGAGCAGCGGCGCCACGCCACGCAGCGTTCCATTCGCCCTGCGGCACCGAAGCCGCAATCGTTTTTCGCGACCGTGGTGCCGCGTAAGCGTATTCGCTACTCGATCTTGGTCGCGTCGTCTTCCTAATCTAAATCGATAAATATGCAAATACTCGGCTACTTTCTCTCGAAAATGATGAGAATTGGTGGAAAAAAAACCGGGCCTAAAATATCACAATGACATAAATACGAAGAAAAAAACCCGCCGCGACGTCGACATAGTATGCTCGCGATCGCCTCCAGCTACCGCGAGCGCGAGTCTGTCCGCAGATCGAAGCGAAGCAACTAGTCGATCGTCGTGCAAAACGGATGTACGAGTACGAGTACGAGTATCTACCAAATATGAAAATCGGAAGGTCGTCAAACGGCCTCATGTCACGGGTGTCGGATACCGTAGGTATAGGTAATCTCGCTGCGCCCGCGCTACCCCGACCCGGCCACCTCCGATCAACCGACTCGATCGCGAGTAACGAGTACGTTAATTTGGCAAATTAATACGGTAAATTGTCGTCTATCTTCCTTTCTCCATTGCCGATCTCGTCTTCTTCAATGTAGCAGTATAGGTAGTAGGTGCTAGGTATACCTAGACCCTAGACCTACACCTATCTCAGCACACACGACGTGTACGTCTGCGTACCCAATAGGTAAGTATCTGACTATCTGTCTATACCGTACGCCATAAGCCATAACGAGTTTCCAAAACGAACTACGACTACTGTACCGATGCCAGATGCTGGCCGCTTGTATCATCGACACAGATATAGCACTCGAGGGATTATCGCACAGACCTTCTCTCATCGAAAATATTCGAAATACGTACAATAACTCTCGACTTTACACGGTACACCGAAGTACATACTCGTACAAGCAGTATACTTATGGCTACAGGAATAGGTAGTATTAGCGCAGTATAGTACACGTTTTCAGCAGAAGGCAGAAGATCGTGTAAGCCACGAGGTCACGGGAACAATTTGTTGCTCTTCTTCACTACATTTTCTCTCTCTTTCTCTCTTCGCGAGTCTCCATCTATCCTCTATCGCCTTTCAAGACTTAAGGCTACCATAATATAACTATGTGTTATACGTCCAAATCGGACGCATGCGTAAGAATATGTGTGAGAAAAAGAAAGAAACACTCTTCTTCGTAGATATTCGAAGATCGCGTGAAACCGATATAGTAAAAATGTGTTTACAATATTTATATCGAGATAAAATGTTGGCGAATTGGCGGTGCTATCGCATGGCACAACTTTTTCTTCTTGTAGGTAATTTACTTTTCCCCTTCGTCTTTCTTTCCCTTTCAGATGTTCGAATTTGTCTGTTAAATGTAATCTAGGACTCTCACACCGTCTTCGATGAACGATGATTTTCATTATCATCAGTGGTCGCTATGAATAATTATTTTTTTCCAGAAGTTGAATTATTAGAAAATGTGCTTTTCATTTCGCTGAAATCTCTTCATTTTACAAAATTTCGTCATGATTAGTTAATTATAGAGTTATTCAAACTTTGACCAGAAATCGCCGAAACAGGTACCCTGAGACATACTGTCCTCCAAAGTTATGTCCTCGCCGATTAAGTTGAAATTTGGCTCACTCAAAGAGTATGCCATCGCCACCTCGAAACCAAATTTTGAGCTACCCAAGTTGATTACAGCGCTTTCTGGAGCAATTCCAATGTGCTGGAAAACAATCAACGTTTCCTGGAGACGACAAATCGACTCGAAAATGGTCCAAATCGATTCAAGAGATCAACTTCAAAGAGTATGCAAAGATCCGAGCTGGTGGCTGCAAAAATGCACGATTTTAGATTTTTTTTTTCATTTGTGAGGTATCAAACGTGTAAAAGTTACACTTTTCAGTCTTTCTTCTCGAGTTCGCGGTTTACCAATACTATTTGATTCTGGATTTCAAACATTACGACACGACAAAATTTTTAGCTAGTCAGCTACCCAAGAAGATTATAACGCATTCAGGACCAATTCCAGTGCGCTGGAGAAAAGTCAACTTTTGCTAAAAGCTCTAGATTGGCTTGAAAATTGTCGAAGTCAATTTAGGAGGTTGATCCTGCTTCTGCAGCAAATAAACCTACAAATATATGTTTGTTGTAATGATGCATCAAAATGCTTGATAGCAAATTAATTTGCAAAATAAACGATCAAAGGTGAAAAAAGGCAGTGGACTGTATTTACAAAAATGTACATGAAAATAAAACAAGGCGACAGGAGACGCTAACGTAATACATGGTTAACTTGAGCAAAAATTAGTGTTCAACACATATTCGGATAATTGAAATGAAGAGTTTCAACGGAAAAAAATGAATTTTCGATTTCGATAATCGATTCTTCAATTTAGATTTTTCGATTTCGATAATCGATTCTTCAATTTAGATTTTTCGATTTCGATAATCGATTCTTCAATTGCGATTTTTCGATTTCGATAATCGATTCTTCAATTTAGATTTTTCGATTTCGATAATCGATTCAGATAATCGACCTTTAAATTTTGTGAGGGTTCGTAAAAGAATTCGCCTCGGGAACTCTCGGAAAAGTTCAACCATTTTCGGAATGTTTTCGGAGCTGTTCGGCAATTTCCCTGTGATATCCGGATATGACACAGAAATTGCCGAACAGCTCCGAAAACATCCCGAAAACGGTTGAACTTTTACGAGAGTTCCCGAATTCTTTTATGAACCCTCACAAAATTCAAAGGTCGATTATCGAAATCGAAAAATCGCAATTGAAGAATCGATTATCGAAATCGAAAAATCTAAATTGAAGAATCGATTATCGAAATCAAAAAATCGAAATTGAAGAATCGATTATCGAAATCGAAAATTCAATTTTTTCCCCGTTGAAACTCTTCATTTCGATTATCCGGATATTTGTTGAACACTACTGGTACCGAGAGTAGCTAGCTAGCTAGGTACCAACTACTTTGAATCAGTCAAAATTTACTGATTTAAATAGACAGAATTGAGTCACTGCTGAAATCAGTGAAAAAATTTACTGATTCAGTCAGTGAATTTTCATTATTGAATCAGTAAAAATAAAAATTCACTAATTGAATCAGTAAATTTTCACTGTTTGGCAGTAAAATATCACCGATCAACAGAGGAATCAGTGGAATTTGACTGATAATCAGTGACTTGATTTTGTCTATTTCATCAGTCAATTTTGGCATTTTTGACTGATTCAAATTTAAAGAGCAGGAGGACAGAAATATCTGAATAAAACATCTATGCTAAAACATTTCCAGAGTTTTAAAAACGGTTTCAAAATTTTATGAGCACAGGCCAATTATAAGGCCGAGTGGAGAGGGGTGAAGGTAAACGAAGGGCTGAAAATTTTGACTGCTTTGAGATCCGGACACAGCTTCTTAGCTATACCTTCCTCTGCATAAAAAAGGTGCAAAACGATCGCCCCTAATGGACACCATGAAGGGAGCACTATATAATTCTAAATTTTTCAAAAATGAAAAATTAGTAAACGCACAATTTTGAGCACTGAAAGGGACACTACAACGTAACTCGAGCAATATATTAGCATCACAGATTTAGAATACTTACTCATTACAAGAAAAAAAATTGTAAACGGATGGAAAAAAGGAATGAAAACAATTTGTGTTTCTTTTCTTTGGTCAGTTAAAAAAAAACAGTTGCCATTTGACTATTTTTTGATTCTCTTTTTTTTATGAACTTCTTTTACTCCGGTTACAAATCAGTGAAAATGATCGAAAATCACTGAGAAACAGTCAGAATTGCAGCACAGGAGAAAATCAGTGAATTTTTTTTCACTGAAATCAAATCAGTGAGAAAAATCACTGGAAAATCAGTAAAAATTCAGTGAAATTTAGTAAATTTGCTGAAAAATTGGTGAAAATTTTTAAAAATCAGCGAAAATTCGCTGATTTTTCCTGTGCTGCAATTCTGACTTTTTATTAGTGACTTTTCACTGATTCAGAATGAGAGAGTAGTGAACATTCTTCTGATTCTTCGGAGAATTGTGGATTTTTGATCTTTGGTCGAAATCTGAACCTTTCATTTGACGAGTATAACACAATTTCGCAGAGATCTGTACGAGATGACTTTTAATTCTCACTGACTATCCATTCGCCGGTAGAATTTTGAAGGTAAAAGTCGAAGAAAACTTGCTAGTAGAAGATATGGTAACGTGTTTTATTTACGAATCGCATTCCTTATATCTGGTGCCAGTGCCTCTGCCTACCACCTAACAGCTACAGCTACCTATATGTTTGTAACAGAGTGGATGGTGCGGTGTAGCGTAGAGTAGCGTCGCGTCGGAGGATGGAAATTACTAATTACGGCAGATGGCCTCGAGACTATACGCCAAGTAGGAAAGTAAAAAATTGCAATTACAAAAGTCGACCATTTTTGTTAATAAATGTAGAGTTGCGTCGCGTCGCATCGCGTCGAACGTAGGGTAAGTATTCTGCGGCCCGGCGCATCGCGCAGCGTATCAGACCTACGCTAACGCGCGCATTAAGAACTAATTAGAAAGATATCACGTTAATTGCTCTAGACTCATCTTGAAAATTAAGAAAGCCGAGTAATGAAACCTGCGAGGTAAAAATGATTCGAATTTTCGCGCGGCCCGGCCCATCGCGAGCTATTACGACTACGAGACGAAGGCGGCCCGCGTCCTCATCCTGTCGTTTGAAACAACATGCGACGACGATGAGTGTGCCAGGCTATCGGAGAAAAGGTTGACGAAAAATAAATTCGTGCCGTCGCCGTTTTTCTCATTAATATTAACTAGATATAGGTAAGCAATTTCTGGGTTAACGATATTTGTGCAGGTATATAGCTACAGCTACCAGCTAATACCTACGTGTAGGTATTCGAGAGTGAAATTGAAAATAAATTGACTATCGCGCGAGCTTTTTGCATCGATTAACGCATTTTTCTTGGGAGAAGGGAAGGAGGGGATGGGGAAAAACTAAGCGGAGTCGCGATAAAAATTAACCATATAGTTACTTCCGCAGAGTACCTTAATTACCTGCCAGCTATCTAAAGATGTACAGCGCAATGTGGAAACATTGGTGCGCCACCAGAATCCCAAAAATAAATAGCTTTCCTCAAATTTTCAAATCCATACACGTCTACCTACACGATCCATTTACATAGGTATGAAAATATTCCACATATAGGTACTCTCTAGGTCCTGAAGAAAAATTAAAAATTAGATCCCAATGAGACATTCGAAACACCTGAATCCAATTCTGGAATTATTTTAACCCCAAACCTAGATCTGACGCACAAACGCGAGGAGGAGGGATTGAGGTGAAAAAAAGTTCCGGCAATATCGAGTGTGCTTTTTGACTTCTTGAATTCTCTTCTGAGGTCATTTTCCAGAAAACCAAGAAGAGACTTATTGAGGAGGAGGAGAAATGAAAAAAATTCAGAATTTTTTAAAACCATCAAATAAGGTATCAGAACCCATCATTTTTCTAAATAAAAAAAAGAAGAAAAATCTTCATAGATGGGAGTTGAAACAAGGGGCCAAAATTGAAAAATTCGGACCAATGTATCGATTAAGTATGGCGAATCTGCAATCCGCCCTGAAAATCAAATATGACCACTTCTACCCCAAAAGGGTCGCCTATTCTGACAAAAAATTTCGACAAAAATTTTAGATCTCCAGCGCAAGTTTTTTAAACGGAAAGGGCCAAAATGTATTTTCTCAATTTTTTCGTTTTTCGTCAAATGTAAGTAGATAACATTTTTGCATTTTTCAGATAAATTTTAGGTCAGAGGAATCCTAAGAAATTTCTTTCAAAATTTCTGGTCAATTTTTCGCAGAGTTATGCCCTTTAGAAAATTTTGAGCCCCTCTTAAGTAATAGAGAATCAAAGACACAATGGAATTTTTCCCCCACATTAAACACAATTCATCCATAAGTAAACCACAACAATTTTAAAAATTTTAAAGCGCTGGAAATTTGTCAAAAAAAATAAAAACTGATGCCTCGAGCAATAAAAAAAATGTATTTTATACCTACTTAATATGTTGCATTGGACTTCAATAACAAAAAAAAAAAAAGTTCGTCACTAAAAGCGAAATTTACGATAATATCTGGTAAGTATTAAAATCGATACAAAATTATAATCGAGGGACCCGAACTTTTGGGACCCTATTTTGGGTACCTCACCCTCAACATTTAGAGTCAATTATAAGGTAGGCAATATGGGTGTCGATTTCGCGTAAGTCGAACCTTCTGAGTACGAATATGAAATAAAATATGCAATTGGAGCCCCAAGTGTCTGGTACGATTTTTCAATCAAAACATCACCGAAAAGTGAAAAAAAATTGATCCATATGTGTCAATATTTATATAATTCAAAATATAGGGTGCAGAAAAAAGAAGAATTTTATGCTTTGTACCTATGTTTTTTACACAAAAACTAGTATTTGATTTATATCCTTCCTGAAGTAATGGGGAAGAAGTTGTCCCAATCTAATATTTGAGTAAATCAAGTATGTGAGCCTGAATATAGAAACCACTCTTAGGTGTCAAAAATTGGTTTTTGAGGTCACACTGATTTTGGGCTTTTCAAAAGGAATAGAATCAAGGAGGAACCTCAACTCAAAAATCAAATTTGACACCCAAGGGTGCTTTCTATATTCAGGCTCACAACATATGATTTGTATTCTCTCTTAAAATGAGACATAGTAGGCTCCAATTGCGTATTTGATTTCATATTCGTACTCAGAAGGTTCGACTTATGCGAAATCGACTCCCATATTGCCTAATATCTTATATTGGCTTAAAATGAGGAGAGATACGGGACTCAAAATGGAGTCCCGAGAGTTCGGGTCTCTCAATGATGTCAGATTGATGAACTTTTTTTGCTGCTACTGAATGCAAGCAAAATAGGTAAAATAATCGTTACACTTCAGAATAAATTTGTGGGAAAAAATTCCATGGCACCCTTGACCTTTTATCATAAAAAAAGGATTCAATATTTTTAAAAGGCGTAACTCGGCGAAAAATTCCCTAAATTTTTTTTAGAATTTCATAGGGTTCTTCTGACTGCACAGAATCTATCTAAAAAACACGGAATTTTTAACTGTATTTGGCTAAAAATGAGAAAATTATGAAAGAAAACTAATTTTGGCCTCTTCCCCGAAATTTCTTGCGCTAAAATTTTTGTCGAAATATTTTCTCATCATGGTTGACTTTTTGGGGCAGAGTGGGTCAAAATCTATTTCAAGGGCAGATTCACCATACTTGACCGGCTGTACTCTTTGTTCAAAAAAACGATTTTTCATTGTAGAGGGAGTAAAAGTCTACTTTTACTCCCTCTCGCGAATCGCTCGAGTGCTCAAACTCGACTTTTACTCCGTCTACAATGAAAAATATCGTATGCAACTCGGGAGATAAATGATTTTCGACGATTTTGAGTTATTTCCCTCGCTTCGCTCGGGCAATAAACCTCAAAATTCGTCCAAAATCACTTTATCTCCCTTGTTGCATAATATACTATTTCATTTTCAACAACAAAAAAATAATAAATGGATGGCAGAAATTTGTTTTTCGAAATATGACATTCCTTTGCAATAAAAATAGATGAGCGAAGAAGGAAATGTGGAAAAAGTCTTGACATAATGTTCGTAGACTTATTACACGGTACTCTCTCATTCTGAATTAGTGAAAAGTCACCGATAAACAGTCAGAATTGTAGCACAGAAAAAATCAGCAAAATTCACTAATTTTCAGCGAATTTTCGCTGACTTTTCAAAGATTTTCACTGATTTTTCAGCAAATTTCATAAATTTCACTGACCTTTCAGTGATTATTCACTGATTTTCCAGTAATTTTCTCACTGATTCGTTTTCAGTAAAAAAAAAATCACTGATTTCTTTCTGTGCTGCAATTCTCACTGTTTCTCAGCGATTTTCGATAATTTTCACTAATTTATAATTGAGAGAGTATGATATCATCATTCAACATTCATCGTGGAAAATTTTCAAACTTTTCTAATTCAACCGAAAATAGCTTTTTGTCATCAAAGGATATCTGAACACATTGATAAGGTCATCTTAAGAAATCCATACAACGGGAATCACTTTGCTGTCTATTATATCTACTTCATTCGTTGAAAAGTTATTTGAAAACTAATAAACGTGTAACGGACTGGCATAGCATGGCATGGCGTCGCGTAATTTAGGTACAATTGAAGAAGAATATATGCTGAAGCCTACTTAGATTTAGACTATATCGAGTACCTACTTACATTACATATGTAGTTCTTGCGAGTACCAAAACCAATCCCTTCGGCCATTCAGTTTGCAAACGGGTATTATATTATTCTGTCAGTAGCCATTTGTAATAAGAACACTCCAAGTTGAATTCGTAGACGAACGTATGTGTCAAATAATACTACGTGAGACAATCTGAATCGTTGGCTGAGCGTACAACGCTATTTTCCGTTAACTGCCTCTGGTCTCTGTAAGGCAATCGCTGCAAAAGAGTACCTATCTCGTATTTTTGTACGTCTTCTGTGCCCGCTACCCGGTTCATTATTAGGTACCGTGTCTAATAATGAAATTGGCCCAGACTCCGGTGATATATCTGGACGGAGTTACAACTCCGCCGTCGCCCTCGTGTTGCTCTCGCACGTAACTTGGTCGAGGCTCGATTATTACGCAGATGAATATATCATTACGCCGCCCCACGCTCCGTCCTGCGTACCAGCGCCATATCCGATTATACGGTGGTAATTAGGTATCACACGGACGCGTACGTGAATTCTGTACGCATATTCGTTTTCGTAGGCACCTATATACGTGAAATCGCGACGTGTTCGCTTGCTCGCGAACACCTCATCGCATCTCCGCCGCACATGATGCTGGCAAAATACGTAAGCGTAGATATTCGTAATTTCTTATTGTATTCTTCATTCGCTGCTGCTCCAAATCACATACCGTTGCCGCTTTCAAATTAACTTTTTACGCTCAGATTGCCGGCTGCCATCGCGGAATCTGGAAAAAAGTTCGCGCCAAGGCTAGCAACTTGGACGATTTTCAATTCGGCCATTGCGGTGCGGCAGCCAACAGCGTTTCACCTCCGGTCATTCAACGGTGCGTGTTTTTTTTTCACCTTCGATCAAAACCTCACGTAGCGTTTGCCCGCTTCCACTGGCTGACATAAATGGTATCGAGCTACCTACGAAAAATCCGCTCGTACCGCGTACCTACGCTACGTACGTATCTCCATCGTTGATGCAAGTGTGTTTGACTGGAAGGGTAGCTCGGGGCTTAGTTTTATAATTTCGTTGTCCAAGTTTGACTCATCCTTGAATGTTTACGCCTGCGGCTGCGTTTCCCAACAGAGTACCACATACTGATTGAGTTGCATTCTTCTCTACAGCTCTTCGATTTCCGTCTTTCAGTGGATATCTGTTCTGCGCAGATCCGATTTGGATCGTGAACTTTTAAAAATTAAGTGCTAGAATTCTCATTTTTCATGTTCGCTTAAACCCAGAACCTAGGTAGGTGCGAATTTAATTTCGTACAATTGCACTTGCAGACAAATTACATAGGCCTACATTTTTTCCAACTTTTTTTTCCTGCATAATCAACGCTGATACGTGATTCTAATCTAATTTTTAGTGCTGAGTTCGAATAGGATTTTAGTTTTTTCCCATCACGTCAGGATTTTTTATAATTGGAATTTTTCGTTGAGAATTTGTTTCACATTTTTTTGATATAATATTCTCTAAATCTAAATCAGTCAAATTAAGGCGAAATCCTACCATTTTGAAACAGTGAAATAAATTTCATTCAAAGTCAGTGATTTTTCACCAACTTTTCCGCCAAAAATTATTGATTAGTTCTGACAAATTCAGAATTGATTGAGAAATCAGTGATTTTCAACTGGAAAATTGTAAAAAATCACTGATTTTCTGTAAAATTTATTCTGCTGATTCAAAAAGGCATGAATTTTTACAAAATTTGATTCAGATTTGGAGAATAATGTGTTCATTCAAGGAATGGATTGTATAAAGTTTTTTGAAAAATCATAGTTGAAAAGCAATAAATATGTACACGCTTTTCTGACATTTTTATGATGAAAAATTTTCTAGGTGAGCAAGGGAGGTGCTCAAGCCCTCTAAGCCCTCCTTTTGGGTGCACAAATGTAAAAAATAAATTATAGAGCGTAAAATCTTCCATTAATAGAGTTCAATTCGTTTTTTTCTAGGAAGTTTAGTTTTTGAGACATTTTAACATGGATATGTTGTTCAATAAGAGATACTTACTTTTGACTAAAATCTCTCAAAAGCTTCGCTTTCTAGAAAAAATTGGGTAATTGTGGACAAGGACAAACTCTAGAAAAAGCTAGAGAAAACTAATGAGGCCCGCCTAAAAGTTGGTTTGAAAATAAATGAAAAGAAAACTACGGTATGACAGCTTGTAATGGTTTACTGGAAGTATAGACACTGGACTTACGATAACTCGATAAGGATTAGACCGGTAACTCGCAGCCATATTGGTAAAATTTCACGGGTTATTCCAATCGCTCCCACTGGGTGCCCTTGACTGTGTTGCAGTCAAATTTTTGTTGTGATACCACAAATAACATAAACAAACGCATCTGGAAATGGCCAAGCCACCGAGCACACAGAGTGTCGATTTCTCCTTATGTAGGGGGGAACAAGTTGAAGCAGAAAAAAGACTGTGCAGTCGATTCTGCGCTGCACAGCACAGTCATGAGCAGCCAGCGGGATAAATTGGAATAACTTAATAAGCAGCTATTCCCATCTTACCCCTCTGTCTGCAGGTACTGGTCTAATTGTAGGTCCAGTATCTATAGCTGGAAGATAGATGATGTATTGCACTAAAGGAAGAAATGGTGGAAATAGTGGAGGAGTTTACATACTTGGGACAAAATTTGAATTTGAGTGACAATTTCAGCAGTGAAATTGGTATCTAAAAGAATATGACTAGTATGGGCCACATGCTTAAAGTTTGAGAAATAATTAGGGAAACAATAATCCCAATTAGCCTAAGGAGAAAGATCTTGAATCAATGTATCAACCTGTTTGCAATATACATGAGTGAAACATGGGCTCTTATAAGAAGTTGCTAGAAGATAGAATAGTCAAAAT
This sequence comes from Pseudococcus viburni, assembly GCA_033439095.1. NCBI lineage: Eukaryota > Metazoa > Arthropoda > Insecta > Hemiptera > Pseudococcidae > Pseudococcus > Pseudococcus viburni. The sequence continues at coordinate 11,771 of JAVBJF010000714.1, read as the reverse complement.
GAAGAGAAGAATGGAACGTTCCATGCTAGGTATTACCCTGTGAAATGAATAGTCACTGAAACACATATGTGAAACCACAGGGGTACCTAACTGATATTTTAGAAACAGCAAAAAGAAGTAAATGGAGATGGGCTGTGCACGTGGCACAAGGAGGAGATTGATGGATTACAGGAGTTACACAATGGAAACCTACATGAAGAAGGGTGATGGGGAAACCGAGGAAGTGATGGGAAGATGAGATCAAAAAAATAGCAAAAAGAAGTAAATGGAGATGGGCTGTGCACTTAGCGCAAGGAGGTGATTGATGGATTACAGGAGTTTCACAATGGAGACCTAAATGAAAAAGGGTGATGGGAAGACCGAGGAAGCGAAGGGAAGATGAGATCAAAAAATACAAGGAGAACTGGTGGGAGACTGCTCAGGATAGTGAAACATGGTGAACAAATGGGGAGGCCTACATCCTACAGTGGATTGAGAATAGGCGATGAAGAAGAAGAAGAAGAAAAAGAAAAAGAATGTTTGAAAACTATTGAATTGATAATTGCATCTGATAAAATATGAAAAACTTACTCATAGTGGTATGTAAAATTTGATATATGTATTACAGTGATCAGGGTTGCGAGAACAAACAAGAACAAAGAACAAAGAACCAAAAAGAACCAAAAATTTTGAGAACGAGAACGAGAACAATGTTGAAAGCATTAAAAGAACAAGAATCAGGCATCATAGTGAAATTTGCTGGAAAAAAAGTAACTTTAGTAACCCAATTTGGGAAAAAAAGTAACCAATGTATTACCAAAAAGTAACCAAAAACTCAATTTTTAATGGTAAAATTTGTAAAAAAAGAAAAAAAAACATGTAGGTATGTACTTACTTAATGCAATTATTATAACTTATAAGCGCTCCCAGAAATTATATTAGGGAGGGGCTGAGAATTGGAGAAAAATGGGGCGAAGGGGGGGGGGGGGTAAAAATTCGTAACAAACTTCAAAATTTCAGTGGACAGATGAAAAAATGTAATACAGATAAAAGCGAAGAAAAACTGAAAAATTGCAAGAATTCTCTAAATCTGAATCAGTGAGATGAATATAAATGAAAATCAGTGATTCGCATTGATCGTTTAGTCAAAATTACTGATTTTTTCTGGTTAATTGAAAATCGACTGAGAAATCAACGACTTTTGACTGCAATATCAATGAAAATTATTTTATTGGTTCAAAAAGGCAGAGTTTTTATAAAACTTGATTGATGTAGATTTAGAAAGTTATATTCTAATGTAAGAAATAAGAAAAATTATTTTTGAAGAGTAATAAAATGCACTTCTCTGAACACTTTTGAGGTAAAATTTCATTTTTTTATTGAGCTTGGTTGAATCTGCTCGACTCCGGGACTTAATCAGACATTATGCAAGGGCGGAGAAGAATTTGAAAAAAATGAGGGTGTGTCAAAATTCAGTAAAAAAAAGTGAGTATCTAGCCTACCTACACTGTAAATTTATATGAAAATCAGTGATTTTTCATTGAAATATTAATCAAAATTACTGATTTTTATTTGACAAATTGGAAATTGATTGGAGTTTTGACTGAAATATGGGTGAAAATCTCTAGTTTTTGGTGAAAATTAATTCACTATACTTAACCAAGAGAATGAAAATACACCAATTTTGACTGATTTAAATTTAGGGAATGATAGTGTATTCAAGAAACAGAGGTATCAATGTACTGCCCGAGCGGAGCGAGGGCGAAATTTTTTGAGACAAAAAAGTCTCCAAAACTCGACTAAACCGAAACTAACAGACACTTTACGCTTGAAAAAATCAATTTTTAGAGAAAAATTGTGAAAAAAAGGTAAATTTTTTGAGAAATTTTGGAAAAAAGTAACTTTTAGAGGTAAAAAGTAACCAAAGTAACTTTTGAAGTGGAAATAGTAACCAAAAGTAACTTGTCTCGAAAAAAGTAACCAAGTTACTAAAAAGTAACCACGCTATGATGCCTGAATGAGAACGAGAACGATAAGTGAAGAACGAGAACAAGAACAATGATTTTGCATTTTTTCAATTTTTTGCTTGAAAAATGCCAATATTTTCGAGTTTTGAGAAAAATAAAGAACCAAGAACCAAAAAGAACGAAAAATTTGAAGAACGAGAACGAGAACGATATTAAATATTATTGAAGAATGAGAACGAGAACGACATATGAAGAACGAGAACGGGAACCAAAATTTCATCGTTCTCGCATCCCATAAAATTCCAAACCAAAAAATAATCAAATTGAAAAAAAAAATAATAATTTAGCATTTATCTGGCATTTTAATGAACTGGTTATCTCTAAAATATAATATAATATATCCATGATGAAGTGTAATGAAAAAATCGTCAAAAATTATGAAAGGCCCTTGACATAAAATCTTCTTACTAAAAACTTTGGTTCCAAAAAAAAATTTTCAATTTTTTCCCTCCCTCGTTCATTTTTTTCCTTATTTGCTTCACACAATTGAGGATCAAAATGGTACAGCACAACTTTAGTAAGTGGAAACACAATATTCCAAGACTGGACAGAACTGAGGAGGGGGAGCAGTTTGCCCTTTTCAACCATGGAAAAATTGTAGGTATTTTTTAGTCGGAAAAATTGAATTTAAGTCGGAAAATTTTTGAAAATGGATAATCTTTTTTGTTGGAAAATTTTTGTTTCTTGTGTAAAAAAATATACTTTCAGTTTTTAGATTTTTCATTTTCTCCAAAAAAGCCAACTTAAATCTGCGCCCGTAGTAATCGAATGGCCATAAAACCATATACATCAGCGTTGAGAACTCATAGCCACCTCAAAAGCAAGGCGATAAAACGCGAGTTCATCACATCTCTGCAGTGTATACCAATTGTCGAGTCAATTAAGCGCCTCAGTACTCGACATAGCAGTCCTCATAGGTATTTTAAAAGTCACGAAAATTGCACTTCACGACTGTCACGACACAGACGCTTCCAGGTAGGTAAGCAGCTCTTGGTCGCAGTCGCAGCAAACCATATTGTTCTGCCATTAAAATCCTTTTTTTTTCTCTCCAAACCGTTTTGTTTTTGAATACCATAAAAGGTATACAAGAGGCTTTCCGTATCGAGCATTACAAATTTTGAAAACGAATTACTCGTCTTCTTTTGCCAGGTGTAGGCAGCTTATCTAGATTCTAGATTCAAGTACGAGTTCAAATTGCGATAAAAAATGGTGAAAATAATTTGCCAAGAGATGCCAACACCGAATCTTCCACAAAATAATGATGTTTTGACGGATTTTCACCAACGGCAACGCGACGAATATTTGACAATGACGCATCTTTCTTCTACGTGTTGATGCGAACGTTAACACTCCCCTTCGCACCACGCAGTCTACGTGCTCTAGTCTAGTCTAGATTTCTAATTACGCTAGGCGCGATGCGATCTCTTGCGCGACAAAAATCGAATTACAACGACCGTGATTTAATTTTAGGCGTAAAATTTTTCGTCTTTTTGAAAAACTACACCGAAAGGTAAAAGTAATTAAGGTAAATGTAAATAGTAGGCAGTAAGTAATTTTTTCTCAGCCATTAAACTCGGCGTCAAAGAAAAGAAACGCTAGAAGTAGAAACGGCTTCGGACAAAAAGCCGAATGTAAATAACATTGGAAGTTTTCGAGAATTAAAAAGCTGCAAAACGAAAATAAGGCCGAAACGCACAAGCACAATCGTCGACGTCGAATTTTACTTTACTCCGTCTCGGTTTCGACAAACCGCTCTGTAGTCGAACGCCGCGTCGCGTCGTCTTCGCTCGTCCCCCTTTTTTTTTATCCTTAAAAACATCACACAAACCGCGAACGCGCAAACACAAATTATAAGATAACTTATTTCGCCTTCGGAAATTCCCACACAGAGGATTAATTACACGAACGAGGTACAAAAATTTTTCTTCTTCGGTCGCGTTTGAATTTTCTCGTTTTTGCCGAGAAATAAAATGAAAAAAAGAAGGAAGAAAAAGTCGACGCGGTGTCGACGTCGCCTCGTATACATTTTCCTTTACTAAGCTCGCGCTGCCGCGTTCCTTCCGCCACCCTGGCCCCATCAAGTTCCCTATCTCTGGCGTAAATACTACATTTAATTAATATTTAATCGAGATGTGTTCCATTATAATAATTTCTCGTCGTCTGAACATTTCGACAACTCTTCGTGACCTATCTTCGCGTCTGTCGAGATTTCATATTTTTTTTATCGCGATAATCCTAAATAGGTACCGATACCTAAGAATACGACTCTACTGCTGGCAACAGTCGATCCTTTTCCAAGGTTAATCGAAACGACCGACGCGACGCGATGCTTTGATTTTAGTCTCGGCAAAAACATCAGGTACGAGAAAATCTACATCAGCCAGTCAGGCTGTAAATTTTCCAATCAACGTGCAAGTAACGTGCGAATACAGAATTCTCAATTGGCTGGTTTTCTTTCGCTCAGCTCGGGCCGAGTAAAGAAAATAGAAGGGAAACTGCGCTGTAACGTCGGCGTCGAATAATGTCGCCGTGAAAATGCGTTGCGTCTCATTCAATTCGATCTTTTAAACTTACCAAAAAAGAAACGTTAAGAGAACAGGGAAAAGAGAAACTCCAAAATAAGTCTGGCCTCAGGTAAATGAAGAATGTAGCTTCGTTTTATATTAATTTCCGTATGTTAGCTAGCGGCTAATCCAAACAAAATTTTCCGCTGCAGTTAATTATAAAGTCGTTGTTACCAGCGTCTCCTCCGGGCGGCCCCCGCACGCATTCCACCCTCTCGTATCATATTTTGCTCCGTTCGCCTCTCTCTCTTTCTGTCCTTCCTTCTTTCTTTCTTTCTTTCTCCTTCTCTCACGCGTCGGGCGTCGTTGGCGTCGTTGTCGTCTTCGTCCTTCTTCTTTCCTACGCCAAACGCAGAACGCACACACATACAAACATACGTACCTATACTCGCGCAAAACACCATACTATTCAAACCGAAAGTCTCCTTTTTCTCGCTCTCTCTCTCTTTCTCTGATTTATTAAAAACCAACTTTTACGCTTATACCCGCTCGCCTCCTCGGGGCCATTCTCGTAGCTCTCTCACATACAAAACACGTGGCCTATACTTACGATATCGCATTTTGTAAACTTTAAATTGAGATTGGTTAATATTTTCCATCAATTTTGCAATACCGCACTCCGCACGTCGCGCCACCGCTCCACCGCCCCCTATCGAGATTCTTCTTTCGAGCGAAATTTATACGAATATAATATACTTAAAGTGCGGAGATCGCAGGTACGTTACGTATGTATCTTCTGCAAGGCACGAAACAGCCATATACTACCATAAGTATAAGTAGGTATACCTACACCCCACCGTAGACTCTCTGCGGCAAAACTATAACGTCCCCCCCCCCGCCGCCTCAACGTCTCCTCCTATACATATGGGAACTAATGAATTTAAACTTTTCCGCTTTTATGGCACAGAAAAGTAGTATCAACTCCGGCGACATGCAGGCATTGGCAGTGGCAGCCACAGCCGCAGTCGCGATTCCGATACGCCGAAATTAATGACTTTTTAACAAGATGTAGCATAAGTAACTCTTTCTTTGCCCTCTGCGTCTTAAACTTGCACACATACCTAGCTACCTAACGTACAAACACCTGCTCTCCTTCTTTCTCTTTCTCATCCGCCGTATCTACCGCAGTAGCTGATTTGCTGATTAAAATACTTAGGTAGTTGAACGGTGCCGTTAATGTACGCGTCATCGAACATCTATTATGTCCGCTTATTGGCCCATTCGTCCATTATTCACGGTATGGGCGTTGAAATTTGTAAATAAACTCGTCTTTCGCAAGTTAAATGGGTTAAAAGTATGCGAGAATGGTTCGATTTATTGGCTCGCGACGTCGAAAAATATACCTATCCGTGTGCATAAGCCAGAAAACACCCTTCGAGTGAATCTCATCGAGTACAATTTTTTTCTACCATCAGGTTCTCATTAGTTTTCTGGCGAATGTAATTTAACGCTGAAATCACGTTGAACTCGAAAACCTACATTACTATACAAATAGCAATTGAACTATCTACCTCCTAGACTTGGACCACCGCCATTGTCAATAAAACTGAAGATCGCCAACTTGATGATTCGAACTTGGCGCAGATTTCACGAACAGTGCTTCCTACGATTGTTAATGATGCCCATCAGTTTCACTTGAATGAAGATAAGTGACCTAGTCTAGTCTAGGAAACTAAACTGCAAGAAGAGCTAAAAACCAAAGTCGTAAGAAATTTGGTCATGGTTCCCATAAATTTAAAATTTGGACAAAATGTCCCAACAAATTCAATTGGCCAATCTGTTGATAGGATTTCAAAAAATAATTCGGACCAAGTGTTCAAAAAACTCAGTTGAGACATAAGATCCTTAAAGAGAAACTAATTAGGACGTAGAGCCCTAGAAAAACAGTTTTAGACATGGTGTCATACCCCTTTTTGCATATAGCCAAAAAAAACCTCAATTGGGACGTAACGTTCTTAAGAAATTCAATTGAGATATACTGTCTCTGAAAAAATAATTTGGACATTGTATTGCTAAAAAAAACTCAATTCGGACATAGTGTCCCAAAAATTCAATTTGTCAATTTGGACATGATGTCCCAAAAAAATAATTTAAAAGTGATGTTTCAAGGAGAAAAAACAATCCTTAATTTGGACATAGATAACCCCAAATTTAGATGTAAAAGTTTCAAAAAATTGTGGGTATTTCCAAAACTTGTAATAATTTTTTAAATACTTGCTAGAAAACAGGCATCATAGCGAAATCCCGAAGAAAAAAAGTGACCGAAAAGTGACCAAAAATTCAATTTTGGGCCGGAGGTCAATTTTACAGTTTTTTGGGGGATTTTTAAAATAGTTTTCTGCAAACATTTCGAAGATAAATCAACTGAAACGACGTGAATAATTTCATTCATTAAATTCATTTATCAAAACATTGGGAATTTTTGGAACAAATGTTACATCACTCATTTTTTTTTGTTTCAACTTCTAAGTTTTGTAATAAGTACATGCACCCTTAAGATACCAGCAAAAAATTTTTTTGACATGGATATGTCTTTAGGCCTGGGGGTAAAATTTTGAAATCGTTACGTAACACTGGAGGTGTAACGTAACGTAACGTAACGTAACGTAACGTTTTTAGGTCTAGACATAATGACATTATGTTAGACTTGAAAAACTTAGAAAAAATCTATTTCAGATAAGGAAATGATGATGTTGAAAAGTCGGTCGAAAAGTCAGTCGAAATGTCGGTCGAAAAGTCGGTTGAAATGTCAGTCAAAAAGTCGGTAGATAGTTGGAAATCAGAAAAGATAGTCGGAAAGCTGATCGAAAAGTTGTGAGTCTGAAAGTTAGTTGGTAATTTGATCGGAAAGTCAGACATAAGGACATTATGTTAGACTTGAAAAGCTTGGAAAAAATCTATTTCAGATGAGGACATGATGATATGTTATATCAAGTAGTTCACGTATTATTATTTTGACATGGATATGTCTTAAGGACTGGGAGGTAAAATTTGAAAAGTGTAACATAACACTGGAGGTGTAACTTAAAGTAATGAAACGTTTTTGAATTAAGACATAATGACATTATGTTAGACTTGAAGAAACTTGAAATTAATTTATTTCAGATGAGCACATGATGATATTATGTTATATTTAGTCAGGAAGTTAGTCAAAAAGTTGGTCGAAAAGTAGATTGAAAAGTCGGTCAAAGAATTGGTCGAAAACTCGGTTGAAAAGATAGTTGGAAATCAGAAAGATAGTTGGGAAGTTGATCAGAAAGTTGAGAGAGTCAAAAAGTTGGTTAGTAATTTGATCAGAAATTTGGTAGAATCGGATCGGAAATCGGATCGGAAATCGAATCGGAAATCGAATCGGAAATCGAATCGGAAATCGAATCGGAAATCGAATCGGAAATCGAATTGGAAATCGAATCGGAAATCGAATCGGAAATCGAAATCTGAAATCAAATATATTTGTAGTTCGGATGATATTGAAATGGATACTTAAATTTAAATTTTTGTAAACTAATGATTAAAAAAAATTGTTATTTTTTATCAAGTTACAACATCGGTATATCGTCAATTTCCAAATCTAAGGGGCGGGGGTTGCTCCAAAATGAATTTTGATAAGAAACGAAATTGTTCATTAGAAGCTGAGGAATAACTTTTGCTTGAAAATTTTTATTGTATATTCCATAGATGAAGAGATATAGACGTTTGAAATGTTGGGGGTGGACCCTGGAAAAAGGGGGAGGAGGAAAAATAGGCATACAAGCGAAATTTATTCGTTTTTGGGTCTAGAACAAGAATCAATCATAAAATTACTTTTAACATGAAACCCGAGCGGATGTACAATTGAGACCTGACTAATATGTTGGACACTAAAAATTTTAGTATTAATTATTGATCATGCTATATATATATTAGGGTGGCCCTTATTTTAGAAATTCGAAAAATTTAGGTGCTACCCTCTGAAATGGTTACCTACCATGAGAAAATAATTCCCAGAAAATTTTGGCCAAATTGATACACATTAACCCGTGCCGCAAACGCGATGAAGTATCAATAATGCCTTAAGTGTGTCGCATCAGTGTCGTTCCACGGGAGTCTCGTGGTGTAATCGGTAGGTGACGCGCTGTTTGGTTTAGAATATCGAACATCGCGTCACACTGGTGCGGCCGCGCAGCGTACATATGGTATATAGCGAATTTTAAGTTGCGGTGAGTAAGTTACATTTTAATCAATTAACAAAAATATTGATTACGATCGAGTATCAACCAAATTTATCAACAAACAAAAATTTTAGCCCAATAGGTGGTTAGTTTGAATAATAAATAAATATGTATCTTACCTACCCTGTAATTTTATTTTTTCCAAATTAAATTATAATTAATTTTGATCAAGTTTGATTGATAAAATGTTCAAGATTCATTAACTCAACCACATAAATCGTCAATTTTTCCTAGCTTAAAAAATACACAGAATTGTTGAAAAAATTACTTCATTTAAAATTTTTTTTAGAGGATTACTTATAATCTTTTTAATGCTGGCCATTGGTCATACTATATTTATTTGGGCAAGAGGCAAGGTGATGGGGGGGGGGGGAATAGCGCAAATTTACCAACCCAACTAAATTTTAATGTTGACCCACTCTTTCATCATTTATTTGATTGTTTATTCTAAATTTGTCGTTTTTTTCGAAATTGTTACCTACTCACTGTACATTGAAAAAACTTACGAAATTGGTGAATTACCTCCATCGAAGCAATAAGGGTGAAAAAATTTAAGAAACGTTATAATTAAGTGAATAAAATTTTATAATTGCAATGTGAATAGGTATGAGAGAGATGAATTTGGTTCGTGCAAAACGAGGGCGAAATTTTTTTTAAAAACTCATAGTCAAGGTGCAATAAAACAATGGTTTGAAAAAATAAATCTGAATAAAAAATCGGTCATCTCTACTTTAAAATTGTTGAAAAGAAAATATGATAAGGCCCAGCAAAAAATACAACACAATTTGTTGAAATAATTTTAAGTAGAAATACGAACAGAAGTCACTTCTGTAGGATTCGGATTATTTTAAAACCATGAAAGGAGAAATACAATAAGGCCAAGTGCAGCAAACCCAAAGTTTTTGAAAAATTTTATTGCTTTTTTGTATTAGAAGATCATAAAAGTGCAAAAAACTGGTTAATCTTCCCAACTTGGGAAAATATGAATACAAATGATAACTTGGGTATATAATTCTGCTATCTCCATTTTAAAAAAAAACCATGAAGTTGCAAATATCAAACTTTCATAATTTGGAGAAATATACAGATGGCAAATTTCCACAACTTGGGAAAAGTTCAAAGTTTTTCCTTCACAACTTGAAAAAAATGAGGGAAAATGATGAATTTTTTCAGCTTGATGAAATATGGGTACAAATGGTAAATTTTCCCATGAAAATTATTATTTTATTAAATTAAAAAAAAGAAAAGAAAAAAAAACAAAGAAATGGTCATTACCTGTGGGAAAATTTACCATTTGTACTCATATTTCATGAAGTTGGGAAAATTCATCATTCTGAACCTTCTCATTTTTTCTCTAGTTGTGAAAATTTACCTACTACTTATTTGTATTACTCTCTGACTTGGGAAAATATGAGTAGAAATAGTCAATTTTCCGAAGTAAATACTGAAAAATTTCAACCAGGACCAGGAGAGTAAGTTACCACTTCACCCTCATGGTACGTCTCCTGGGGGCAGCTATGACGCGACTCGCTACTGCTGCAATCAACACAGCGCGTTACCTACTAATCACACCACGTAACTCGCGTGGGACTCATGATGCGACGCGCTCAAGGCAGTATTAATACTTCATCACGTTTGCGGCACGGGTTAATGTGTACCAATTTGGCCAAAATTTTCTGGGAATTATTTTCTCATGGTAGGTAACCATTTCAGGGGGTAGCATCAAAAAAATTCAAAGAAAAAAAAACACGCAAGTATAAATAAGGGCCACCCTAATATATATATATATAATATAAAAACGTATCAAATCGAAGTCATATTATCTCAACTACACAATAACCATATTTCGACATATCCATGTTCTAAGATTTTTGCTTTAAAGCAAAAAACACTTTAATTTTTTGAAGAATTTTGAAAAATAGCGATTTTTACGAGAAAATTTGAATTTTTGCTTGAAATTTCAAAAAAAAGTGACTTTTAGTGACCTTTGGATGAAAAAAGTGACTTTTAGTGACCAAAGTCGAAAAAAGTGACAAACACCCTAAAAAAGTGACCTGCTATGATGCCTGAATTGAAAAGTGTCTGAAACTTACGAATCAGGGTGTCCACTATATCTCAGAAATTATTTTCCCTGACTTTTCCAGGTTTTCCAGACAAATGTTTTGAAATTTTCCAGACCTTTCAAATATGTTATTCCTGAAGGATGGAGAAGGGGTGGATTTTTCGCATGATGAAATTGTGCAGAAGAATTAATTAAAATGCATAATGTCCAGCAATTTTTTTTTTCAAAAATCATCACTTCGTATGAGATTTTTAGATGCTCCCTTTTCTGGCCACAAAAACGAGTAAAATTCAATTCTGAAAATTTTTGACGCCACCTCCCTCCCAACTCGGCACAATAACTTGAGGCCTTGAATTTATAATAGAAAAAATTTCAAATAAAAAGGAAAAACTTTGGTGTCAACCGAATCGTGAAACTAAAAGTTCGAATATTTCCAGTCTGAAAATTTAAAAATTTCTTCACAATTCAATACTCCCCTCAAAAAAACACATACCTAAAATTTATAAATTTTACGAAAGTCCCTAATACAATCTTTTCGACTTGACTCAGTAAATAATAGATCGATGAAAAATAACATTTCAATTATTTTGATGAGATATACAAATGCTATGAGCCCGAGCGAAGCGAAGGCGAAAATTTTTACAAAAAAATACCTTCAAAACTTGAAAATTCATCACTTCACACCCCAGTAAAGTTTCCCAAAATGTGACCAAAAAAATACAAATTCTTTTCCATTCCCTTCTTTTCTTTTTCAAAATCGTGATCAGAGGTATCACGGTACTCCTTTCTCATTACATTTTATCAAAAAGTACTTTGTCAAAAAAAAAAAAATTGTACAAAAATTTTTTTTAAAATAAAACGCAATGATTAAATAGACAAAAAAAAGCGTGTTTTAAATATCAATTTTCTTTGTACCTTATGGTAAAAA
>JAVBJF010000713.1:0-76786 GCA_033439095.1 Pseudococcus viburni | reverse complement strand
GTAGATTTCCCCCCTAGGGGCAATTTTGGGGAAAAAATTTTTCGAATGTTTTTCTAACCCTAGAAGGGTTATTTTAAAGTTGTCGCCGGTACTCTATCGTTTACCGTTCAGAAGTTAGCAGTTTTTCGCGTTTTTCTCGGAAAAGTGATTTTTGGAAAAAGCCCGCTTTGGAACCAAGCTCCTCATATTTAGCTTAAGGAAGGGAGGAGGAGGAAAAAATTTTCACCTGGAGCAGATTTTTTTTATGGTTTTCGATTCAAAAGTACGTACCTACGTTTTTCCTAATTTTTTTTAACTCAAAATGAAAATTTTTCACAGAAAGGTCGTCATTTTCAAAAAATTTAGAATCAGCTTCACCTATTAACTGAAGTAAAAATTAAAAAACACAGTAGCAACGTTGGGGAAAGAAGGAGCGAGGACGGTTTCAGCTGAACTTTTTTTGAGGGGGGGGGGGTGAAACGAGAAAATTGCCAGCTAAAAATGTACAAGCAAAAAAAAAGTTCATGTTTAATTTTCCAACTGAACACCGAAGTTTGCCGACGTGAACATCAAAACATCATTTTCACTGATTATTTGCCGATTTGCCGACTTTAAAAAAACGTCTGAGGGTTGTCACCCTCCCCCCCCCACCTTCTTACAACCATTCCTGGACTGGTGGCTGGTGCATTAGAATTTCTCTATTTATGTACTTTTTCGTATGCTACACATAAGAAAAATTTATTTTTCCGGCTCTGTTTCAGGCGGTTCTGACTTCTGAGGAATGTTGAACAACAATGATTACCAAGAACCGGACATGTAAGTAAAAACATATTTTCATATGACCATTCCTGTCGCGCATATCCGTGGTTTCTTTTCGATTCAGAAAATTCTGAGTATTTTGAGCCCCATGTGTTAGCACATATTTTTAAATATTCTGGGTATAGACCCATATTTTTACATATTTTGCCATTTTTTACGCATAATCGACTATATTTCGACCATTTTGCTCGTTTTCGGGCAATTCTTACCCATTGTCTTTTTTTGCATTTTTTTGAATTTTTTCCATCTTTACCTACCACGCAAAATTCAATTTTTAAAATTTTTTCTGCTTAAAAAATGAAAATATTATTCTGAGATTTTGAATTGAAAATCATTTTGTATCCACAAAATATTTCTGAAACTAGCCAAAATCTACCAAAATAAATCATATTTTAGCATTTTGAGTGGCATTTTTAAATGACCGGATTGAAAAAAAAAGTGGTGGTGATTGTAGAAAGGGTCACTGCGTGTTTTTTTTTGAAATTTGCCAGGAGGGGGGAAAAACAAAACAGAATGAAAACAATTGTTTTTTTGCCCTCTCCTGAAAATTTTTTCAAAAAACGCGTCGTGACCATTTCTACAATAATCACCACTACACTGTTTTTTGATAACCCCATATCGTTTTCACATATTTTTACACATTTTGAGTTTTTAACACATATTTTTACATATTTCAGCCTTTTTTAGCATGAAATATGTACTTACATATTTTGCGTTTTTTTAGAACATACGTATCTGTTCCTTGCTGATGACTATTTAAATTCAAAATCTCAAAAAACATCAAAATTTTGAGGAATGAAACATGTAGTCAGGTCTCAATTGCACAAAAAAAGGCTTCCGCGCGGGATTCCTGTTAAAATTGATTTTATGATTGATTCTTATTCTAGGCACTAAAACAAATAAATTTCCCTTGGATGCCTATTTTTCCTCTCTCCCCTTCTCACAGGGTCTACCCACCAACATTTCAAACGTGTGTGTACCGCCTAATCAATGGGTCGTAACGAAAAAATGTTCGAACAAAATTTGTTCCTCAACACCTAATGTACATTTTCATTCCTTATCAAAATCCATTTTGGAGCAACTCCTGCCGCCCAAATTTGGAAATGAAAAGTTTTTTGAAAAAAACTTTAAAATCACGTTTTCTTCATTTTCGACGAAAAGTTTTGGAGATACGGAAAAATTTGTAACCACCAAAAGTATTTAGATTTGAATTTCATTTCCAATGACCAATGAATTGTTTCACGACCATTTTCCTCAACTTTTCCTGACAAAGTGGACCTCCCCCCTCCCCCCTTATCTCAGAAGTTGAACACTTTTAAAAAAACTTGAACGATTTTTGTTTTTCTATGTGGTGTACAATTTCACTTGGTATCTGAATTCATTTTGGAGCAAATTTTTTTGGCCGGGCCAATCTTTGAGATAAGGGGGCGGGGGAGAGGTCCACTCTGTCAGGAAAAGTTGAGAAAAATGGTCGTGAAACAGCTCATTGGAAAGTAAATTTAAATCTGAATACTTTTGGTGGTTACAAATTTTTCCGTAACTCCAAAACTTTTCGTTAAAAATGAAGAAAACGTGATTCTGAAGTTTTCTCAAAAAACGTTTTATCTCCGAATTTGGGCGGCAGAAGTTGCTCCAAAATGGATTTTTATAAGGAATGAAAATGTACATAAGGTGTTGAGGAACAACTTTTGTTTGAACATTTTTTCATTGAAACCCATAGATTAGACGGACCACACGTTTGAAATGTTGAGGGTGGTCCTTGGGAAAAGGGGGAGAGGAAAAAAAGGCATCCATGCGAAATTTATTTTTGTTTTAGTGTTCAGAATAAGAATCAATCATAAAATCAATTTTAACAAGTATCCCGCGTGGATGTACAATAGGGTGGAGTGAAAAAAAAAACATATCTTGGATTTCGACCAAATTTGGTGGGATGGTTTACTTTGAGTGGGAGACTATCTAAAAAAAATTTGAGCCCCCCAGTATTCATAATATTTTCAAGCGAAAAAGTAATCAATTCAAAGTTGGCATAAATTCTGTATTCTGGAATTTTACGATTCGCTGTTGGCTGCACTGGTGCATAAAATTTTCATAATTTTTTTTTTCAAAATTTACTTTTAGTGATCGAAAAATTTTTTTTGCTCAATTACTTGATGAAAAAAATCATTCCAGCTTAGTGAAAAATTCATATTATCGAAATATTGCAATCTGCAACTTTTGAACCCCCTGGTAGCAGTCTGAATTTTGATCGGAGGAGGACGGCGATGGTTCAGGGAGTTGTAGAAACTCAAATCGCAACTTTAGAGTGCTGTGACGGCTTCTCACACGATTTTGATTTTCTAAAAAACACAAAAAACTGCGTTTTTTTCAAAAGGAGGTGCACTTTGAGCACCCCCTGCTCCCCTCCCCTTGCACCTGGGGGGGCTCAATTTTTTTTGTGGTAATATTTCACTCAAAGTAAACCACCCCACCAAATTTGGTCGAAATCCAAGATATGTTTTTTTTTTTCGACCCACCCTAATGTACAATTCAGACATGACCAATGAGGAGGTTCAATAAATATCAAAATCCATGGATTTTGGGTCGTAGAATTCGATTCCGGCCATTTTTTTTTGAATTTGGACGAGAGGATGGTACCTATTTTCCACGAATTTGATCAGTTCATGAAAATTATGATCTTTCAAGCTTTCACTGTGCTTAAAACCAGCAGCTCCGGATCGGAAAACTGGTGGTTTTCAAAACAAGGGTACCTACATTAATTTTTGGGACCGGTCTCAGCTCTCAGTCATTTCAGGTAAATTTCTGTAGGTTCAGCTCTTGGACTACCTATAATTAAAATTATGGGAAAAAAATGAAAACGAGTACCAATTATTTTGAGAGAGGTGAAAAAACCAGAGATCCGAAACAGAATGATCCGAAAGATAAAAGCACGTGGGTTTTTGTTTGCTAATGTAAGTATACACATATGCACTCCAGAATATACGAGTGTTAATCAGTATAGGTATGCTGGATGTACAACAATAGCGCATAAAGGAAGATATTTAATACACGCTGCGCCACGTTGAGAGAAAAAGCGCGTGAGTGAACCCCTTGAGGAGGTAAAAGGCTGATCACTTGGGCCCGCAGGACGACGATGGCGGGTTCGGTTTACGTACGATGGCTGGTATAATGTTTACCATTCTAATCAGTATTCCGAGTCGAGTAGAGTGGAAATGGCGTAACGAAATTAGGTATACCGACGCATATACAGCATTGAACTCGAACAGAATGGGCCATCTATTCGACGATGCAAATGAAATTACGTATACGTAGAACGGAGCTACGATGGAAAGGCGAAATTTTGACGCTGGCTGCCGTATTCGGTAGGTAGCGATACACTCAGAGACACTGTAGTGTATTACCAGCGTATGCTTACTTATTTGTATAAAGTCGCGTACACACCACCGGAGTAGAGTATAAGCATCTGAAATAACAGCGCAGCAGAGAGAAGGTAGCAGGCCAATCGGACGTGGTAAGTGGCCTAATGAAGAAGGACTTTAATCTGAAACAATAATACCCAAGTAGTCGTGCCTCGAGTTCGGGTTCGGGTTCGGGTTGCGGTTTTAACGAAGCAAAACACCGTCCTCGTCTGTAGCATGTAGCGCGAATTTGAAAGTGTATTTCGCATACAGCGATGGTATATCTCCCTCCGAGATCCTTTTCCCCGGCTGCCCTACCTCTCTAATGTGTAAATTTTAAAAGGGTCGAATTACTGTGTACGAATTTGGTCAAGTTATGGATGAGAAAAAGTATCAGATTACGTGCCCCGGTGATAGGCAAGGGGACTCTTCAAAGTAGGATTATAAGATCATAATTTTCGCAAGAAACGTAACGTTGTGGGAAGTTCGTTATGAGGAGGGGTGAAAATTATCTGCTTTGAGTGAATTTTTAATGAGCGAATTTAATGTAAAGCAGTATTGTTTTTTGCGAGCGCGAAAGGGATTTTGTTTTGTATTTTTTTGTCGAATGTTGTGCAGTATGGAAGTCGCATATAAGCTCCCTCTGTCTCCTTTCTCGAGAAAATTTTATTCTGGTCATTGCGTACATGGAGCTTATGAAACGTAGAAAATATTAAAAAATTCTGAAATCATCATCTAAAAAAGTAGGTATTTATCTAGGTACCTAAGTGTTTTTGAGATAATTTGATATACAAATGTTTGAAAACGATTTGAAAAATGCTAAAAATATTTTTTAAATTTTGTAACGATGGATTAAAAAAAGACTCAAAATATATGAAAATCTATAAAAAATTTTCAATTTTATTGAAAATTGTAATTTGAAACGTACAAAATTACTGAAAAAAGTTGATTATGCATGATAAAAAAAATATTTTTTTGAATAATCAAGAAGTGGTTTTAGTGCCTACCTACTTAATGTTGAATCTGCATAAAAAACTGTGAAAAGAGAATCTTTACCTCTCGTTGGTGCCCAATGAGCCTAAATTTGGCCAACTGAAAGAGAATGCCACCCATATCTCAGAATAAAATTCTGAGCTACATATCAAAGTTGACTTTTTAAATTTTGGCGAATTTTTGAAAATTGCTGAAATGGCCTACTAACAAGTTGATCTTTTATGAAAATAGCGAAGTAACTAAAATCGATCCCCTCAAATCGATTGGTCCATTTTCAAGTCCATGTGAAACCTCCAGTAAAAGTTTATTTTTCTCGAGTAAAAGGTGCTGTAATCGACGTCATCAGCTCAAAATTTAGTTCTGAGGTTTCGGTGACTTACTCATTTAGTGAGCCAAATTTTTGTTAGATTAGCAAGGACGAATCGTCTACTTTTTTTTTTTTGCAAACAATGTCAATTGAACGTGTCACAGCAAAAACGACATATAGAAAAAATGGCGTTTTTGGGAAATCGCGATTGAAGTTTGAGGATACTTTTTTTAATACTAAATTAAGGAATTGAGCTGGGGAAAAAATTTTACCTTAAAATTTCATATTTTTGCTACAAGAAAACAGCTTGCCCATCACTTGATATCTTTTCTATTTTTTTCTATATTGAAAACAAAAGCTTGAGTTATATGTCCTTTTTGTTGTGACAAAATTTAATTTCGACCCTTCTACGTTTGATGACGTATAATTTTTCCGGAAGTGAAAATTAAAAAAAAATCTTCATACAAAAGTTGAAGAGAATGAAAAAAGGAACATTTTCGTGAAAAAATTTCAAATTATCTCTTCAGGAAACGGATATATCGCACTTTGAAAAATGACAACTTTTTTTTCATTTTCTTGATTACAAAAAAATGCTAAAAATACATTTTGGACGAATTTTATTTTTTTTTTCAAATTTATGACGAAAAATTAACTAAAAAAACACTTCATTAAAATTTTAAAATTTTACAATCATCTGCACAGAGAAAAAATTAAACATTACGCAAATTCTCGAAATTCAAACATGTAATGTAGGTACCGAAATTGCGAACTTCGCATTTTAAAAACGCCATAACTCTTCGATGAAAACATATTGGAAGGTGTGGGGGGGGGGCTCATTGGGTAGAGAAAACTTCAGAGAATACGAATCGCTTGTCGCATCAAAAAGGACATATGCTGAGTTGTGACACATTCAATTTTGGACTTTTAAACTTTTTTCTCACTAATAAAAATCAGCCTTTAGCTCAAATATCGTTCCAAATTATAGCAAAAATTTATAACGAGATGTTTAATTGATCCTATAGATAGATAATTGTATTGAAAATGAAAAAACTTCTGAAAAAAGCTTGTGTTTAGCCTAAAAGTTTCGAGTTTTTATTTGAAAATTCATTTTTTCTTATTCTTATTTTCTTCAGATCTTCTCTCTTTTTTTGGTTCCTATTTCATTTTTTTAGATGAGTGATTGAGGGGAGGGGGTGGAAATATCTCACTGAATGTTCTGTCAAAAATTGTGATGAAAATTTGTCGAATGGTTAGAAAAATTTGTTAATTTTTCATAAGAATATTTGATGTGAAATTGGTTAAAATTTTATGAAACTGATTTTCGTTTCATTTTCAACGAAGTTTGCGAAGGTTTTGAGCGCTGTTTCTTGCATTTTAAGCAACTTTCATCACGTTTTCAATAATTTTGCTGTATTTCAAGTAACTTTATCAATCTTGATAAATTTTTATGATTTTTTACGGGAATTTTTAATTTTTATTCGAAATGTATTTGGAAAATTTTAGAGATATTTCAAAGACTTGAATGATTTTTTTGGTAGTTTGGACCTGGGCTGGGCTGCTGTAGCAGGACGTCGATAAGTTCTGCTTCGTTCAGGAAGAAATCATTTTCTAAATGAATGAACCGTTCTGGTGTTTTGTTCAAGGGAAAATGAACTTTTTTGTTCTGTTTCAGTTTTCAGTTTCCAGGTATCCAGCTATCGATGTATCGAGATATCGAGGTTTCTCAATTGATAGAATTTTTTCAAAATTTAGGTACCTACCTACATATCTTTTTTCAATTTTTTTTAATTTCACATTTTTATTACTTTTCAAAATTTTTTCTAATTACTTGTTGAGTTGGAAGAAATTTTGAAAAGAGTGAAGTTGAAAATTTCTTTAAACATTAAAAGTAGGAAATTTTTAAAATAAATTTTCAATATTGAGAAAATGTCATATCTATAATTGAAAAAAAAAAATCGAAAATTATTCACAACAATTTTAGAATTGGAATTTTTTTTTAAATATAAAATTGAAAAAATAAAGAAATTGAAGCTAGAAAATTTTTTAATACCCACTAAAATTATTTTCAACTTGAATTTTTTTTACGGTACATTTTTTTTGAGTTTTAAAGTTTTCTTGGACTTTTCATTTTTTAAATGTCTTCCAACTTAAAAAAAATTTTTCCCAATAATTTCAAAATTTTTCCTCATTGTAATATTGGGTACAATTTTTAAACAAATTCAGAATTGAAGAAATCGAAAAAAGTTGAAAGTTGAAATAATCTGAACTTCGAATAAATGTCGACTCGGATCGTCGAAATCTCAACTTAGTCAAAATGATTTAGGAGCTAGTCAGTTCAGTTGTTCAAAAAAGTTAACAAAATTGACGACTAAATAAAGGAAATTTGACGTGTCTATCTATCCCATGAACTGAATGGGTCTAGGGATTCCTTTTGTAAGCATCCAATTTCACTATTGTTTTTGAATACCTAATTATTTTTTTAAAAAAAATTATTGAAGAGTTTATTTTCATAAAATGATCTCAAACAGTAAAGTTGAACCATGAAATCTATCAAAAGTCTGATCATCTTTTTAAATGATCAGTCCCAAAAATTTCAGGACATTAATATGTACCATCATTGAGCATAAAAATTGAAAATTGCAAAATTACAATGCTGGAACGAAAAAATAAGATCGTGAACAAAAAACTGGTTTTGTCCTGGTCAGAACAGAACAAAATATTTACTTTTTTAATCGATCTGTTCTGCTCTGCCTATTCTTAGTTATTCAGGGCGTTATTTTGTTCAGTTCAATTTATTGTTCAGCCAAAACAGAAATTTAAGTGCTTATTGTTCAAACTATTTTGTTTTATCAGCCCTATTAGCTCAGACACCTCTTTTGACAAATCGAACAATTTTTACCAATTTTTTTTATTTCATTTTTACTTTACTTTGAGAATTCTAATAAATATTTTAATAACTTTCGTGTCATTTTAGTACCTCTTTTGCCTGTTTTTTTGAATTTTGAACTCGTTTCGAATCATTTCCATTACTTTTTGAAAAATCTAAACATCTTTTTAACAGATTTTTTTTATGTTTGAGGTAATTTTTGTGTTGTTTAAAATTAATTCAGTCTTTCTTCAAACAACTTTTTCATTGTAGAGGGAGTAAAAGTCTACTTTTACTCCCACTCGCGAATCGCTCGTGCTCAAACTCGCCTTTTTACTCCGCTCTACAGATGGAAAAATGTCGTAATGCAACGTCTGGAGATAAGCCGATTTCGACATTTTGAGTAGTTTTCTCCTCGCTTTCATCGCTCGGTGCAATAAAACCTCAAATTCGTCGAAAATCACGTTCTCTCCTGTTTGCATAATATACTATTACACCATTTTTAGCCTATTTTTAGAGGCAGAAAATGAAAAAAGAGGATATTAATTTTTGAAAGAATTTTCCGAAAATCCAAGAACATTTTATAGAAAATTTGAAGCTTTTTCCCGAGAGCGAAGCAAAGGTGAAAATTTTTATGATCGAGTTTTTTTGCCTTATGAGAGGAGCCATATTTTTTTGCTCCCTTGTATCCGATCATGCCACGGTCAGTTTTGAAGTATTTCAAACAATTTTCACATTATTTGAAAGGCTAATTTTGAATTTTTTGATTTCTTAATGGTTTGAACAACTTGAAAAAATATCATAAGCGAAAACGATTTTTCGTCTTTTTCTTTTTCTTTTTTTTCTTTTTTTGAAGGATTGCTTTCTGTAGTATTTTTTTTTTCGAAATCATCCAAGAACATATTTGAATTGATACAGAGGAAATCCCCCCTCCCAACTCAGAATTTTCTGTAATTTTGCAAATTCAAATTAGATCGTTTAACCTTTTCTTCGCCTACTCTTTAGGTCTTAGTAACTTCATTTAGTCCGAAATCTTAACTTCTTATCCGGCACACCTAATATTCTCTCGAATAAAATTT
Source organism: Pseudococcus viburni (assembly GCA_033439095.1). Lineage (NCBI taxonomy): Eukaryota > Metazoa > Arthropoda > Insecta > Hemiptera > Pseudococcidae > Pseudococcus > Pseudococcus viburni. Next base: position 67,348 of record JAVBJF010000713.1, on the reverse strand, counting down.
TATAACCATTAATCTTCATACCCCGCATACAGCCTAGCGATTCACGTCGCATGCTGTTGGAATCTCATAACGTGATTCGTCGAGCTTCAAAATCTGACCCGTCGTGCAAATGCACCAATTTAACCGATGCGAATCGCTGATAAAAGTAAAGCTTGAACGCGAACAAATGAGATGCTATTTAACGAATTAATCTCGATCGTACGCGTATTTTGTAGCTGATGCTTGTCCATGCTCTTTAGGCTTTTCCTCAGGCACTAAAAATAGTCAGTCAAAACGCCTTAACATACATCTAAATAGGCATTCTATTTACTCGATCGTGCACCGCATGCGATTTTTCACGTAATTATCAAAAATTTTCCCACAACGCCTATGCGTATTTTCCAATCGATGGATACAACGAATCACTTCTTAATTGCTGCATCATTTTAACGAAATATATCTCAACGGCAGAGCTTCGGTTCTTGGTCGTTTTATGACTCTAATGACGTCGGAAGCGTGCGTATGACCAGCTCCATGCGACTCGGCTCGTTGTATTTATTAAAAACTGTTACGCACGTACGAGGGAGATAGAACGGCAATGGAGGGACGTAGCCTATTTAGCTCGAATAGTCTTTAGAATTTGTCGTGCCTCAGTTTTTTGCATGGGTAAACTAACCCCAAAGAATCCAACCATAGAGAATTTTTCCCATTAGAAAACAAAAACGTTTGGCGAAGCTGGAGGGAAAATCTGGCACACACGTGCGTTCCCTCATCTTCTCCAAGACCGAATCGATGCTTATAACTGCTTATATCCACAATCCTCCCACACACGCACGTATATGACGGCGTGTATAATCGAATTATCAAACGGGAACAATCATTAATGCGGCAAATCAGTGCCGTGACGATAACGTTTTTCAACGCTTTTCCCTGTTTCTTATATGAAATTATAACGTACAAACGTATAGGCGGAGCATCGATGGAATACACACGAGCACACAATGATCGTAATCGCTACTATCAGGTCTTCGTCGTGAATTTTAGCACCGCTCGTATCGCGCCTTCACATCGAATACGATTATACTTTACTACGATGCGCACTGGTAGTGCAGATTTGGCCATTTCGCGTGTTTTGTAGAAGTACGAGAAGAAGAATTTGAGATAGAGATCTTCCTGCATATCGCAAAAGGTTGTAAAGTTTCGGCTAAATATGGTCAAATCATTTTTAACTATTTTAAGTATTGGTCACATGAAAATAAACAAACACGATATTTTAGGAGTGGATATGTTTTGAGTGGGGGGGGGGGGGTGGCAGGGTGCGGATTTATGCCTAGGAACTGTAGGCAGCTGCCTAGACGGCAGATTTTGTTTGTTTTTATGATTTTTGTGACCTTTTTTTTAATATTTATTTACAGGGGGGGGGGGGGGGAATGTACTTATGCTGAGGATTTGCAATGCTGAAGGAACCAGAAAGATTTCACAATATTTTTTACACCTTTATTTTTGGAAAAAAAAATTTTAGAGTCCCCCACTTCGCTTGGAGTTCAAATCACATTGGTGCATAAAATGATATATCTGTAAAATGACAAGTTTCTCTATTATATTTTTTTATAGAATGAATCTTTTTTGGTGATTTTTTGGCCTTTTTTTATACTTCAACACGTGGTTTGATGAGGATTTAAATATTGGAATAAAAACAGACATATTTTTAGCTTGTTTTAACCTCGATTGTTTGCAAAATTTCAGCCCTCGCTTCGCTCGGACTCAAAAACATTCTTAGCTATAATCTAAAGTGTCTGTAAAAAGAATATTGACCGATAATTGATCATAGCTAATTACCTATCAGTGATTGGAGGGCAAACTTTCTTAAAATTGTAACTCCAAACTTGCATTTTGAGGAGGAATATTACAATAAATTATAAAGTTTTAATGGAAAAAGTTCGTGAATCAGGCAATCCCTTTGCCGAATGTCTGTGCCTGATTTAGGCATTACATCTATAAAATGACAAGTGTCCCATAACATTTTTCATGAAATGACGTATTTTTTAGTGTTTTTTTTCATCAAAAGGTCACTTTTGGTAACTTTTTCACCCGAAGTCACTTTTTTTGATTTTTTTTTAAATTGAAAAAAGAAACACAAAATTGATATTTTTTTCCTTGAAAGAAAAAGGTTCTGAAAATCCCGAAGAATTTTAGAATTTTCTCCAACATTTTTTAATATTAAAAAAATGATGAATAATTTTTAAAAAATTTGTTTCGCTTATTTTTCTATTATAAATTTTTCAAATATTGCTTCTCTTGAATGATTTTTTTTTTTGTCACTTCTGTTGCAACGTGATGTACAAATAATTGATATCTAAAAAATCTACTTCTTTGTCCACCGAATTATGAATTTTTTTAACAAAAAATTTTCCTTTCTACACTCAGGGGTAACTTTACATTCTTATCTTTTGCAGGGACTTCGTTTGAATATTTTTTTTGTTCTTTGGAAACGTAAGCTGTGATGGGGAAAAGAATACCATGATGCTTTTGACCATGATGTGATGTTTAAAAAAAAGATGGAGGAAAATGGAAGAACAACTTGAAGGATTTTTGGCTACGTTTGGAAAAAACCTCAATTGAAGGTTTTTTCACAAAAATTTTTCGCTTTCTCTTCGCTTGAGCCTAACACATTAATATTTATTTCAATTACGTGGAAATTCATAATTTGAAGCACGTGTTTTTTTGGGGGAGGGAGAGGACAGTAAATTGTAAATAAAAATTTTAAAATTTCGAGTTCGAAAAAAATCCGAATTTTCATTCGCACGATTTGGTAGATACCCTGATATCATTTATGTGTTTCATTTTTTAAGCTTTATAAATTTTTTCTTTAAAAGTTTTTTCCTTTTTTATTTTGGCCTTTTTTCTGTAATAAATTCAATTCCTCAAGTTGTTTTGTGGTGGGGAGGGAGAGTCAAACATTTTCAGAATTGAATTTTGAGTTGTTTTTGTGGCTGGAAAAGAGTATCTAAAAATCTCGTAAAAAAAATGGAGTAGTGGGTTTGAAAAAAAAAAGTGGTAAAACACCACACATTTCAAATTATGCTTCTACACATTTTGAATTGTAAGTACTTCATGCAAAAAAATATCCCCTCCCCGATGCTCATAATATGATATGTAAAGGCAGAGGCGTGACTAACGGGGGGTGTGGGGGGGTGCGTCACCCCCCCAAACGATTCCAAGTGGGAGAAAAGTTGGGAAAATCAGGAAAAAGTGGGAAAATTGGGAAAAAGTTGGGACTTGTCCCAACTTTTCCGCAGTTTTTGAATTTTGGAAAGTCGAAAAAATTTAAGAAAATCACAATCTCTAATCAAATTTTAGGAAAAACTGGGGGTACAATTGAGATTTTCAACTTTTTTTCCAAATTGTCCCCCAACTTTTTTGAAGTTTGGATTTGGGAAAGCTGAAAAAATTGAGAATATCACAATCCCTAATTTGGACTTGGAAAATTGTGTGAATTTGGGATTCCCAACTTTTCCCAACTTATTCCAATTCTCTCAAGTTTAGATTCAAAAAAAGTTAAAATTCCCAAGTTTTTTGAAAATTGTACTTACTTGGGAACGTTGAAAAAACTTTGAGAATATCGAAAAAGTTGATTGCAAATTGTGTAAAATAGCTAAATTTCGTTTAAAAAAAAACATTTAAAATCACAAATTTTTTATATGGAAGTAATAGAAATTTATCAAAGAATAATCTATTGAAAAAATATTATTTTTGTTTTAAAAAATCACTAAACTTTTCAAATTTTAGCCCTCGCTTCGCTCGGGCATATATACCAACACCTAAGCAAACCAATGTAATTACTTAAGAAGTATGAGTTGAGGACTTCACCTATTAATTTGAAAAATGAAAAAATTTCAGCTTTTGTATATACTTTTTCTTCAAAATTTTCGCCCTCGCTACTTACAATGATATGAACACTCTCATCTTCTATCTCAGACAATATTGAATACTTTTTGAAGGGGAAAAAAAATTTCCTTCTCATTTATTATTGGTTTTACAGGCCTCAGACAGAAATCAGCTTTTAAATGGCTGTCCCCTATTTTCACGCTTAGTCCACTAAAGCCACCCTTTTTCGCCAAATGATCACTATTGAACCCTTTGTTTTTTTTTTCAAGACACGCTTTTCAAAAATCTTTAAGAAGGAATTCAAAATAGTGGTTCTTTTGCTTATTTTTCATACATTTTTTCAAAAAAATAATTGCCCTCGCTTCGCTCGGGTTAAATATTACTTCCATATCTTGCAAATTTTTTTTCTATTTGTTGTGATGTCATGACCACGATGTTGAAAACAGAAAGCAGGATAGAGAAGAATTCGAAAGTATTGGTCACAATTTTGGAAAATCTCAATGAGAGAAGTGTGTTGAATTTTCAATTTTTGAAAGTCTATTTTCGCTAAAAATTTTTGCCCTCGCTTCGCTCGGGATCAACACATTGTTAAATCTGTATAAATCTTAACAAAATAATTATCAATACATATGTTACCTAGTCTAACCTAGATTTTTTTATTTACTGAAACAAGGTAAAAATTGCGATGGCTTGCGTGCAATTTATGAAAAGTTCCCTTTTTTTTGAAAATGTAACTAGCAAATCTTTTATTTTCACCCCTTCAGACTTTTGCCTAAGTTTCGTCTCTGTCCATATCACTGCCTCTCAAGGCTGCATTCAAGTTGAAATTTGAAATTTTGTCAAGTGTGTTTATTTGTTTTTTTTTTTCACAACACCTGGGCAGCCACGATAAAAATTACCTAGTTGGGAATTTTTTTTGGGAAGTAGGAAAAATAGTTGGGAATTTCTCGGAAAATAGTTGGGAAAATTTGAGCTTCACCCCCCAGAAATATTGCTTCGTCACGCCTCTGGTAAAAGGTCTGGAAAACTTTGATATTCAAGATTAGTGGTCACCTTTTTTTATTATTAGGTCACTTTTTGGAACTTTTTTCATTATTATGTCACTTTTTCATTATTTGGCCTCATTTTGGTCACTTTTTCTTCATAACTATGTCGGGTTTGGTCAATTTTTCATTATTGGGTCACATTTTGGTCACTTTTTGTCCATATTTTTCATTATTAAGTCACTTTTTGGACAACTTTTTTTATTATCAAGTCACTTTTCATCACTTTTTTCATTATTTAATCACTTTGTGGTCACTTTTTCATCAAGTCACTTTTTGGTCCCTTTTTATCATTTTTGTCACTTTTTCATTATTTAGTTACTTTTTTAAAATTGGGTCACATTTTAGTCACTTTTTCGTTATCAAGTCACTTTTTCTTTATTGAATTACATTTTGGTCACTTTTTCTTTATCGAGTCACTTTTGGTCCCTTTTCATCATTTTTGTCACTTTTTGGTCACTTTTTTCATTATTTAGTTACTTTTTTTTATTGGGTCACATTTTAGTCACTTTTTTGTTATCAAGTCACTTTTTCTTTATTGAATTACATTTTGGTCACTTTTTCTTTATCAAGTCACTTTTTGTCCATATTTTTCATTATGAAGTCACTTTTTGGTCACCCTTTTTTCATTTTGGCCACTTTTTCTTTATTGGGTCACATTTTGGTCACTTTTTCGTTATTGAGTCACTTTTTGTCCATCTTTTTCATTATTAAGTCACTTTCTGGTCACCCATTTCATTATCAACTCACTTTTGGTCACTTTTTCATTATTTAGTGATTTTTCATTATTTAGTCACTTTGTGGTCACTTTTTCTTTATCAAGTCTCTGTTTGGTCCCTTATTTTCATTTTTGTCACTTTTTCATTTTTATCTCTTTTTCGTTATGAAGTTACTTCTTGTCCATCTTTTTCATTATGAAGTCACTTTTTGGTCGCTTTTTTTTCATTTTGGTCACTTTTTCTTTATTGGGTTACATTTTGTCCATCTTTTTCATTATAAAATTACATTTCGGTCACTTTTCACATTATCAAGTCACTTTTGGTCCCTTTTTTAATTATTTAGTCACATTGTGGTTACTTTTTCTTTATTAAGTCACTGTTTGGTCACCTTTTTTCATTTTTGCCACTTTTTGATCACTTTTTGGTCACTTTTTTCATTATTTAGTTAGGTACTTTTTCTTTATTGGGTCACACTTTGGTCACACTTTTTCATTATCAATTCACTTTTTGTTTATCTTTTTCATTATTTGGTCACTTTTTGGTGGTCACTTTTTTCATTATCCAGTTACTTTTGGTTACTTTTTTCATTATTTAGTCACTTTTTCTTTATTGGGTCACATTTTGGTCTTTTTTTCGTTATTGAGTTACTTTTTGTCCATTTTTTTCATTATCAAGTCACTTTTTTCATTGTTTAGCCGCTTTGTGGTCACTTCTTCTTTATTATCTAAGTCACTTTTTGGTCACTTTTTTCATTATTGCCACTTTTTGGTCACTTTTTTTATTATTTAGTCACTTTTACTTTATTAAGTCACTTTTTGGTCACCCTTTTTTATTATTGTCACTTTTTTGCCACTTTCTTCATTATCGAGTTACTTTTTGACCTTTTTTTTCACTTCCAAAGGTCATTAAAGTCACCCTTTTTTTTGGAAAATATTTGTGAAAACTACGATCATATGTGTAAACACCCCTAAAGAAAAAATCGAGAAAATCAGGAAAACTTTTTCAACGTTCAACGGTCATAATACGACCAACCATCCTTGAAAAACTACAAAAAATCGAAAATTTGGAAACTTTGATTTTTGCGTGGGAAGGGAAAGGGTTTGCCATGCACCAAAAAATTTCAAATTTTAACCGCGTCTTTTTAATGTTATTTCAACACTTTTCTTGGCCTAGGCCTTTCGAAATTCGAAAAAAGTTGAAAATCGCCGCACCCCAGTAAGGACTAAACTACGTAAATATTTTGCATTATAAATTATAATTATCGCGTGAATATTTCTTAATGAAATGAACCTAGTACGTGGTATGGTAACGTACATCGAGGTCTACAGCACCAGCGAACGCCAACAGGCTCGTAAAATCTACCATTTCCCTGTTGCCTCGTGCGCTGCGTTTTCTTCGACCTCGTCGTTTATCACATAAAAGCCCCAAATCGCGTAAATGCAACACGTTCCATTCCATTGCGAAGCCTATGCCCTCGTATAACGCGAAGGGCCAGGAAAGCGTATTTTCTTATCGAATTATTTTCGTTGTCGTCGAAGCTACGTATGGTATCGTGCTCTACGTACGCTATATTCTTGTAAAGTCGACGTCTATTTATTTATCTAATTATATTGCGCGTATATAAATGTATGATGAGTCATTGTATTATTGGACGATGGGGATCCGCGGAATGAGGACGCGTTGTTCTGCGACACGACGTTTATACTTCGCTAAATTCCAAAAGCACATAGTCCATTAGTAAATAATAAATAAAATTAAATGTCAACGCCGTTTTGTATGTTTTATTAAATGGACATGACGTGAATACCCCTCCTTTGTAAAGCTGCCTCAGCGCCCTATCGCTATTATTTTTTTTCTTTTCGCACGTTCCGGGCCGAGCTGCGTTCGGTGAATTTCCCTCGTATCCTCTCCTTTTGCTATCGGTCGTCTAAATGGGCCTTGTATCGCCTATACTAGCTACATACTACATAATAGCCTTGTTAAAAGACGAATTTTGACATTTTGCTACTCCTCTCTCGCTCACCCTAATACATCAATTGTTATGCTCTGTATGCATACGTGTTATACAACTATGTATATACTAGACTTAATTAGATGATGAAACGACGAATTACGTCCCTTTTCGTGATCTATATTCCGTATTTTATATGTATTTTTTAGTCGGAGTTCCCGTTATGGGCTCACGTGGCCAAGTCTGCTTGCAAAAATCACCTAAAAAAATGAAACTATTTTCACAATTCTAATTTTTTCACGATTCAAAGTGATCGGGAGGAATTGGAGTGAAAAACTGTTTCCAATGATACCCATTTGAAAAATTTTAGATCATTCAAATGAATATAGTTTTAGAAGGAAAAATCGTAACTTTCATTGAAAAAATTTCAAAATCTGTCCAAAAATGTTCGAAAAATAAGAAAAAAAAAATTGAAATTAGCATTATACTCATTTATGGAATAGATACTTCAAATAATTCATTTCAAAAAAATTCTCACGCCTAAATCGTGAGATAAACCGACTTTTCTCGTATTTTTATGCATCAATGTATTAGCTATCAAAGATACCTATCATCTTGGATCCTTCTTAATATTATGTGCATTCAAATGGTATTAGAACACGACTGACAGCAGATTTAAGAATTTTCAATTATGTTGGTTAAATAATTTTTGCTATGCATTTTTATTGTAAGGTTTTTGGATACCCTGAAGACCTCTTTTTTTTCATATTCGATGGATAGGTACCAGAAACATTGAATTCATCAATAATTTTTGCTATGCATTTTTCTTTCTTTTTTTTTTTGGACACCCTGAAGACCTCTTTTCGGACGCCATTTCCAAGAAAATTCCATTAAAAAAATCAAAAAAATTCATTTTTCTCAAAACCGTTTCAACCAATTTCAAAAAAACTCAAAATCTCACAGGTTCAGCAATGCCCCCAAAAGCGCGACTTTTTTCAGATTTTTCTCAAATCTCACAGTTTCGGAGTTTAATCGAGCTTGAAGAAGTCCATCTCGAGTGGGTCCTGTTATTCTACGATTATGTATATTCGAATGATGCCAGACTTGAAATTTTTCGATCAATTTGATTGGAGAATTTTTTGCTATGCATTTTTATTGTGAGCTTTTTCGGATATCCTGAAGACCTCCTTTCTTCCAACATTGATGGAAACCAGAAACAATGAATTCATCACCTAAAGAAGACCATCATTATCATGAGGGTCCTGTTATTCTACCACCATGTACATTCGAATGGTAATAGACCAAGACTGACGACAGATTTAAAATTTTACAATTAAGTTTGGTTACAAAATTTTTGCCAAGCATTTTAATTGTAATTTTTTTTGGACACCCTGAAGACCTCTTTTTTTTTCTTCAAAGTTGATGGTAACCGGAAATGATGAATTTGTAACCTGAAGAAGCCCATCTCGAATGGATCCTTCTTACTATCATGTACATTCGAATGGTATTAGAACAGGACTGATGCCAGATTTAAAATTTGTCAATTAAGTTGGTTAAATGATTTTTGCTATGCATTTTTATTGCAAGCTTTTTTTCGGATACCCTGAAGACCTCTTTTTCCTCCAAAGTTGATGGAAACCAGTAACAATGAATTCATCATCTAAAGAAGGCCATAGTTATCATGGGAGTCTTGTTATTCTACCATCATGTACAGTTTGAATGGTGATAGACCACGAATGACACTAGATTTGAAATTTTTCAATTAAGTTGGTTAAATAATTTTCCTAAGCATTTTTATTTATTTTTTTTTTGGACACCCTGAAGACCACTTCTTGGACGCTATTTTCAGGCAAATTCCATGAAAAAAAATCACAAAAATTCATTTTTCTCAAAAACGTTTCAACCGATTTTAATAAAACTTAAAATCTCACAGGTTCACCAATGCCCCAACAGCTCGACGTTTTCAGATTTTTCTCAGACCTTATAGTTTCGGAGTTTAATCCAGGACAAATTTCATACATATATATATATATATGGATCATACTAACCTTGCGAGACCCGTTTTGCAAAAGGAGATAATACAGACACTGTGAGGCCCGAAACTTTAAAAATCGGCATAAATGAAGGGTCGGGTAATACCGCCGATGTGTGGAGCGGAAAAAATAATAGAAAATGAGACGAATTTCACTGTGCAAGCGCCATCCCTTTAGCTTGATTTGTATTTGAATGGCGCATGGTTGAAATTTCCAAATGTTGCTGTGTGCAGAGAGGCGAGGTAATTTGTATATAAAGATATACAAACGACCTTGCGAGACCCTCTGCCTACAGACTCCTGAGTATGCATACATCATGAAAAACCACTTTATATGGCATGACGTTGCGAGACCCGATTTCGGGTCTCGCAAGGTAAAAACGGGCCTAATAAGGATAGCGAGATATCCAAAACGGGTCTCGTAAGGCTGCAGCATGCCTGTATATATATATATATATGCCAACAGTACCTCTTCGTCACCGTTTATATAGGCAAGTATCCTTTCCGTCACCGAAATCGGTGACGAAGGCGTTTTGCCGGTGACGAAGGCGTTTCCCTGTGTATATCAAGTTAAAACTACTCTTTTTAACCCCAAAAAAAAGTGACAGAGACGTCTGGTGGTTACGCAGATGTCTCACTGTGTATACTGGCCTAAAACTGCTTTTTTCACCATGCTCATGTGGTCGCGATCTTTTTTTTGTGGTGACGTAGAGGGTATGTATACACCTACAGTATACAGATTTTGAAAATTGCCAGCATATACTAAAGGTATCTCCACGTCACCATGTATACACCATACCAAAGGAACCTCAACGTCACCGTCTACGTAAGCACTGATTCCCTGTGTCACCAGACCGGTGACGGCATTTGTATCTGTATATCTTAAATTCATTCAAATCAAACGGTTCCGAGTGTATTAATACTATATTAACCATGCTGGTTATAAATACAGTACGTATACACCTCCAGAAGCATATTAAAGCATGGTGACGAAAAGGTACTGTTTATAAAAGGTGACGTCGAGGTTATGTTGGTCCATATATATATATATATATATATATACAGGCATGCTGCAGCCTTACGAGACCCGTTTTGGATATCTCGCTATCCTTATTAGGCCCGTTTTTACCTTGTGAGACCCGAAATCGGGTCTCGCAACGTCATGCCATATAAAGTGGTTTTTCATGATGTATGCATACTCAGGAGTCTGTAGGCAGAGGGTCTCGCAAGGTCGTTTGTATATCTTTGTATATAATTTACCTCGCCTCTCTGCACACAGCAACATTTGGAAATTTCAACCATGCGCCATTCAAATACGAATCAAGCTAAAGGGATGGCGCTTGCACAGTGAAATTCGTCTCATTTTCTATTATTTTTTCCGCTCCACACATCGGCACCATTACCCGACCCTTCATTTATGCCGATTTTTAAAAATTCGGGCCTCACAGTGTCTGTATTATCTCTTTTTGTTAAACGGGTCTCGCAAGGTTAGTATGATCCATATATATATATAGGTAGTAATATCCGTACATGTGAGCCACTTTGTGGGTTATTTCTACATACAAAGTGAGCCACCGTACTTCTCAGCCATGGCTGAGATTGAATGGGTTAATTCTACATACAAAGTGAGCCACCTATTTTCAAAACTTCCACCAGAGTGCGCACCACTTAGAAATTTGAGTCGCGAGGATGAACGTAGGCTCATTTTTTAAGTGGTGATGAGTAGAATAAGGAAAACAGGTCGAAATTTTTTTACCTGTACCAAATTTGGTTATGCACAATGTTAAATTTACCCCATTATTTTTTTGTCATTTTATCAACTTGAACAAAAATTTTTGACACCAAAAATTCTAATTTAAGCCAGGCTTTTTTGTAATAGAAAAACTTTTCCAAAATTTGCAATGGCTTAGAAAATTTTGCAATTTTTTTTCAAAAATTTTGTTGCATGAGTCTCATTTTTTTTGCTAAGGTGGATTTTGTGTAGCTAAGCACGAATCTGCAATTAGAATTTTGATAAGTCAATTAGTAACAATTTTAGAAAATTTTGAAAATTTTGAAAATTTTCAAAAAATTTTGAGTATATATAGAAAGTGGCTGACAACCTACGGTCGCGTGCAAATATATATATATATATATATAAGGAAAGGTGAAAATGAACCAATGGTACAGTTGTGTTCCAAATGACCCAAAACGCAAAGAAAACTCACCCCCGACCCCAAGTCTCACCGCGGCAACAAATTTAGTACCTGACTTTTCAAGAAAAGTCGGTAAAAAGCAAAACAATGAAAAAAAATCACGAAATTTTGAAAGAAAAGACAATTTTTCCAATTTTGGAAACAATTATTACCTATTCGAAACGTGTATTTTTTTATAAGAAAGGAATTCCAATTTCCTCCCATTGAAAAATTTTTTTTAGATCTTTGGGATCGTAGTCTTTTGATTTTTTCTTGTTTAGAAGTTGTGGAATTGCTGCTAAAAATGGTTTTAAAAATGTTTTTACTTACTCAAGATGCCTCATTTTCACTTTTACACTATTTCTCAAGGATACTCGAACAAATTTTTTGTAATAAAGAAAAATATGTAGTTACAATTTTAATCGGCAATTACGAATTTTGAAAAATTATATCTTGAATAATCAAATAGGTCATCAATATGGGTAATCTGTGTTTTGTAGGTGTTGGGATATTTTTCAGCTTTTGAAATGCTGTTTGAAGTTTAATAAGTTTAATGGGTGATTTTTATAGTACCTATTTTTCGCGCTGATCAATAAAAAGTAGTGACAAAATTCCATCACCGAAGGTTTTTCACAATTTGAATTTTTTTGTTGACCTTTTTTTTACACTTTTTGATATCTTTTGACATTTTATGTTAATTTTCTGAGCAAAAAAAGGGTTCAACGAAAAAAATGAACAGAACATAAATTGTAGAGCATGAAATTTTCTTTCTGTAAGTTCAATTAATTTTCTCTCAGGAGGTTTAGCTTTCGAGATATTTTAGTTGAAAGTTCAAAGTACAACTTATTTTTTATTGAAAATGTCTCAAAAACTAATAAGGATATTTTTCAACTCTAAAAATTTTTCCCCTAAATATTTTCCAACTGAAGACCTCACGGGAAGAACGGGTTAACTGAAATTTTATAAATTTTGCAAGAGAACGTTTTAAAGATAATGTTGAAGTGGAACTGAATAAAAATGGATTTTCAAGTTTCGTTTTGATTTTATTACTTTCAAAATGTCAATTAGAATCATTTTACATCGGCAAATATTGCTCAAAAGTTTTTCAAAAGCTTCAAAGTCGCTCAACACACTACGTGTTTGAACAACATTTCGAGACGTTAACCCGTTCTTTCCGTGTAAGTGCCTCAATTAACCCGTTCTTTCCGTGAAGTGACACAGTTAACCCGTTCTTTCCGTGTTTTCTTGAAATTAACATATTTTTTCTCTGAAATTAATCAGTTTTTTCCACCTATGAGTTATCTTTTGTTAAATTATGATTTTTTTTTTCATGTTCACAACAATAAATCAACTATTTAAAAAACAAAAATCAGCTTTTTGCACATTTTTTTCTTTGTTTAGAGTAGTTAACCCGTTCTTTCCGTGTTTTTAATTTCTTGAAAATTCTTTTTTGCTTTTATTGACAAAATTTGAAAAGTTCGACATTTCTCATATAAACCACATAAAAGTACATGGTTTATTGTACACAATGACACAAAAAAGTCATTTTTGAAAAAACCCTCAATTAACCCGTTCTTCCCGTGAGGTCTTCAACTCTAAAAATTTTTCATCGAAAAAGAAATTTTTTATCCTCTGAAATTTTTCTCCCTCCAATTTTTTTCTCAGGTCAAAAAATTTTTCAACTCAGGTATTTTTTACAACTTTGGAAATTTTAAATATTTTCTTAAAATTGCTTAGCTCTCGATATTTTTTCAAAATTTCAAATTTTGAAGCTCTTGAAATTTTTTCTCAAAATTCTAATTTTTGAATCTCTTGAATTTTTGTCAAAATTGCAATTTTTGATGCTATTGAATTTTTATCTTAAATTTTTTTCCTGCTCTAAAATACTTGAAATAAAATTTTTTTGAAAAATTTGGGTTGGAATTTTTTGAAAAATTTGGGTTGGAAAAAATTTTAAGAATATCGAGGTGAAAACATTCGAGAGAATGCCAAGTTTTTAAATATTCTCAAATCAAAGAATGGAATTTTATACCTACACTTGATAGTTGATATAAATATCAGTAAATGAAAAAATGTTAGGTAGTGAATGAGAATTGAAAAAAAATCTTGGGAGTAAAAAAAATTTTGAGGAAGGAATTTCAAGACTGGGAATTTTTTTTTGGAATCAAATAAATTCAAACTTTGAGAAAAAAATTTAAACTTTGAGAAAATAGTACAGACATAAACGATGATTTTTATCATTGTGCTGTCAAGGTGCTGTAAATCGTTTGTTCGCATATAGCTAAAAGCTGAAACGAGAGAAAGCTGAAAGCTGGCCAAAAGCCAGCTATATATGAATCAAAAAGCTAAACGTTGAATCCAAAAGTTTTATTTTTGAAATTTCCATCCGAAAGCCAAAACCAGAAGTTTTATTTTACGGCTTTTCATTCCTGGATTTCAGCTTGGTGTGAAATTTCTTTCTTTTTTAGAAAATTTGGTACCTTGTGATTGAGTTTTAAAAATTTATGGATTATGGAATTTTTCAACAGCAATTGTTGAAAAATCCCTGTAGGTGCTCGAGTACGCCAACACCTCCAGTAACGCCGGCCATGGACTCTATAGAAACGAAATTCTGATTTTCCCATGAAATTGATTTCTTGCAATAATGAACCACATCTTCAACATTTCTCATTTGTAACAATGGAAATATCAAAGCCCAGCAAATCTACAATTTTCTTGCGTAATTGATTTTGATTGGTGATTCTGATCCACTTTTTAGTGCTGATATGGAATATGATTTCAGGTTTACTCCATAACGTCAGGATTTTTTATAATTGGAATTTTTTGTTGAGAATTAGTTTTACATTTTTTGATACCCTTTTTGACTCTTGGAGTCAATTTTCTGAGCAAAGGAAGGGTTCTACAAAAAATTAGTAGAATATAAATTATAAAGCATAAAATTTCCTTTCTGTGAAGTCCAATTAGTTTTTTCTGAAGCGACCTAATTTTTGAGATATATTCAATGGAAAAAAAAGGAAGTTGAAAAAATATCTCGAAAGTCAAGTCTCCTGAGAAAAACCCATTGGAGTCTACAGTAGGAAATTTTACGCTCTACAATTCATGTTCTATTCATTTTTTTCCTTGAACTCTTCCTTTGTTGAGAAAATTGACTTCAAGTGTCAAAACTTATCAAACAGTGTAAAAAAATGTTCAACAAAAAATTCAAATTGTGAAAAATCCTTGGATGATGGATTTTTTTTACTATTTTCCTCTCAAACAGCATTTTCTATGTCGACCTGTGCTATTTTTAAAAGCTAGAAAATTCCAAAATTTTCTATAGGCTCCAAAACGTCTCGAAATTACTTCCAGTCGATTTGGAAGATCATAATTAAGGTAAAAACCAAATTTCAGATTTTTATATTGATTAGATCAAATTTTCATATTTTTCACTTTCATGGGAGATATTCCAACTCAATGTAAAATTTTGAGCCGAAACAAAAATAAATCGATAGTACATCCAATCCACAGAAAATCGCAAGAGAATATAAAATTTCAGAACTTTCAGATTCTGCGGTGAAGAGAGGTTTTGCATGGATCACAAAATTTAAATTTTCGCCACAATTCCAAAACTCGTTTCGTCGTAGGCCCTTCAAAATTTGAAAAAAGTTGAAAATCTCGCACCCTAGTTCTCACCCTTGTTACATTTCTCTAAATCAAGAGCTGCGGTGAAAAAGTTCGAAGAATGAAGTGAATTCCGTTAACATACGCGCATTTACATTGGAAAAAACTTGGAAATATTTCTAGACGATGCGACGCAACCGCCAAATCCGAAATCACTCGTTGATACGACGAGCAAAAAAAAATCACTTTAGATGTGTGCGGCGGTAAAACTCTTGGGCTTTTCCGCTAAGTACAAGAGTTTACGATTAGCGATGCAAAGTGCTGCGAAATATGATGTTTGAATGGTGGCGTGGCGTGTGGCGCTGTATTTTGTGCGTCTCGTTCGCTCATTCGCTTTACACGGCGATGTGTCTTGGCGGGCTGTCTGGGGATTTCACGTTTGTTATCGCTTTGATAGAATGTGACTGATATTAAATCGCCGGGGATTTTACCAGAGGTGGAATTCGTTTATTTATTTCGCGTATAGAGCGTCGAGTCGACTCGCGTACTCTGTGTAGTCGGTTTTTACTTGATTTAGTTTTGTCGTTTGTGTGTATATTCGCTCTGTATAGGTACTAGGTACCTATATTTATAGGTATGTACTTCTGTTGCGGATAGATACCTATTCGAGGGTATATCTACGTACGTGTGACGAGTTGAAGTTCATTAAATTAAAGCGTACGTAATACGTAGCGTTTTAAAGTCGACAAATACTGGTTGTGTCTCGTAGCGAATGGAGATTGTGGAAATGAGATCGCTCTATGTAAATAACGTACCGTATTCGTATCGAGTCTTATGAGTTAATGATAGAAACCACCGAGATGTATATTATGTGTATGCTGTTTTAAAATGAGGCGAATTCGTCTGCTTTGGATAACATATTTTGCGATAAAAATAAGCCAAAGTTATTTACTTGTCAACTTGGCTAAAAATATCCTCCCCTTCCCCCATTTGAAGGCTCATTATTTATTTTAAAGGCTCAAGTACTCAAAAACTCAAAATTTACATTCCTGAATAAATTTATCCTCTCATTTCAAATTTGAAAAGTTCACGGATTATGAACAGTAAAAATTGCAGCACATGGAAAAAAGAAGGGATAAAATTAATCGATTTTCAGTGATTTTTCATACGAGCATCGTCGGATTTTGCATTGACTTTCACTTTTTTTGTAATTTTTTAAATTTCATTTCCTTCAAAAATTTTTCTCTGATTTTTTTCTTCCTCTGCTGCAGTTTTTCTAAACAATTAAATATCTTCCAAAAGGCAAAATTACAGTAGGTTCAAGTTGAAAATGTTGACACTGAAGAAAAAGTTTGAAATGAATTTGATTTTGAGCCAAGAAATTAACCCACTAGGGTTGAAGAGGAAGGCAGTGTATGAAGAGGAAGTCCAGGCTTGAAGAGGATGCCAGTGCTCGTAGAAGAAACCTGGACCTGAAGAGGAAGCCCGAGCTTGAAGAGGACGGAGGACTTCATTGCTTGAATTCCGGGTTTTCATAATTTTTTATTTTACAGTTTGTCATGTTCTGCTATTTAGCTATGTTCTTGATTCTGAATGAAATTGTAACTGGTTCAAAGTTGAAAAAATCAACGAAAAGGTTGGGGGGTTGTGCGCCAGGAGTTTTTATTTTCTCATTTTGCATCGAAAAGTCCTATTTATGATGTTCTTAATTTTTTGTTACTGGTTTCAGTTTGAATAAAATCAATAAAAAGGCTAGGGGGTTCTGCGCCAGGAGCACTTTTTTTCTCATCCTACTTGGAAAAGTCATAAAATTTGAAAGTCTCGTTCCAAATATCATGGCAAAGAATTTTAAACAAGTTCGCCGAAAAATTATCCCTATTTTTTTTTGTTTCCAGCGTTCCGTTCATTTATCTCACTTATGCGCAGATAATTTCTTAACAATTTAATTTTCTAATTTTGCTATCAAAAATGATTGATTACACAAGTTAACACGATTTTTGTGTTTGGGTTCCGATTGCGAAATTTGGGTTGCTTTTATGTATCTAATGAAGGGAAAAATAATTTTTTTGTCCAAAGTTTGCTTTGGGGGATGGGGAAGCCAAAAATGTGATTTTTCAAGAACAATACACACGAATTTGAGAAATATTTGGAAAAATTTGAAAAAAAAAAATTTTGGCACAATCTTATAGAAAATTTTACGTTGAATCGAATGCCGCAAACCGCAGACCTCTATCTCTTTTAGAAATAAAGTTACGGTTAAAACTTTTCTAAATTATGTGAAAAAATCGCATTTTTTTCGCCCTGCTCACCGAAAAGTGAGATTTCTGAGAAATCTAAGCGTTCTACGACCATAATGACCATAACAAAAGTTGTAGAGAATTAAATTTCCAATCGGATAAGTGCATTCAGATTTTTCCGAGAGGCGTAGTTTTCGAGATATTCTCGAGTAAAGTTGAACATTAGTTGAGGCAATTGAGAAAAAAAGAGAAATGAAGCAATTTTGGCTGCCAAAAGTGTTACAGCGAAAAATTGTGAAAGGCGACTAACCTTTAGAAGTTACCACGACCTCCCACAATTTTTCGCTGTAACACTTTTGACAGCCAAAAATTGCTTCATTTTCTTTTTTTCTCAATTGTCTCTACTAATGTTCAACTTTACTCAAGAATATCTCGAAAACTACGCCTCTCGGAAAAATCTGAATGCACCTATCCGATAGAAAATTTAATTCTCTACAACTTTTGTTATGGTCATTATGGTCGTAGAACGCTTTGATTTCTCAGAAATCCCACTTTTCGGTGAACAATGCGAAAAAAATGCGATTTTTTCACATAATTTAGGAAAGTTTTAACCGTAACTTTTTTTCTAAAAGAGATAGAGGTCTGCGGTTTACGGCATTCGATTCAGCGTAAAATTTTCTATAAGGTTGGATCAAAAACAATTTCTTTTAAATTTTTTTCAAATTTTTCTCAAATTCGTGTGTATTGTTTTTGAAAAATCACATTTTTGGCACCCCCATCTCCCCGAGCAAACTTTGGAAGCCACGAATGAGCTTATTGGTGTATTTTGATGTCTAAAATCAGAATTTGGCCATGAGAACTGAAACACAGAACTTTTTTTTTTGTTGACTTGTGTTATTGACATTTTGATGGTCAATGATCAATTTTTTTTTCAAAACAAAAAATAAAATGAAAAAATATGTATTGTATGATACAAAAAATTGAAGTGACGTCAATGGCTGCCATTTTCCAAATATCCCTCAATAAATCTGAAGCACTTGATTTTGGTCAGTTTTGACCTTGGCCACCTGATATAAAATTTTGGAAAGTTATATTTTGTTCTAGGAGTAGTAACTCGTGTGAAAAATATTTTTCAAACATTTTCCTCAAAGTTCTTCATAGTTAAGAAGGACTTCAAAATTTTTTGTAAAATTTTCGGATGGAAAGAAATGGTGAGAGTTGTTAATTATTGTGTAAAAATCACTTTAATGAAGTTATTGTAAAATAATTCAAGTTTGAAAAAAAAGTCAACTGAGTGGGCCAGAGCCGACGGATCATTTTTTTCTCCGTAGGTGCTCACACTGCTCACACTTAGGGGGAAGGAGCCCGGGGTGGGGCGAGGATATTTTCCAACCCTAAAAATTTGTCCCCTAAAATATTTTCCAACTCTAAAATTTTTTAATGTAAAATAAAATTTTTCATCAACTCTGAAATTTTTTTTCAGGTCTAAAACTTTTTCAACTCTGGTATTTTTTCAAAAATACATAATTTTTCAACTTTAGAAATGTTTTTCAATGTTGAATATTTTCTCAAACTTGTTTAGCTTTCGAAATTTTTTCTCAAAATTTCAATTTTTGCAGCTCTTGATTTTTTTTTAAATTCTAATTTTTTCTCCAATTTTTTTCCTGCACTAAAATATTTAGAATAAAAAATTTTTGAAACAAATTCGGGTTGGAAAATTAAAAAAAAAACAAGCTGAAAAAATACGAGAGAATGTCGAGTTTTTAAAAATTTTCAAATCAAAGAATGGAATTTTATAAACTTGATAGTTGATATAAATATCAGTACATATAAATGAAAAAATGTTGGTGAATGAAAATTTAAAAAAACACTTGGGAGCTAAAAAAAAATTTAAGGAAGAAATTTCAAGAGTGGGAAAATTTTTTGGAGCTAAATAAATTGAAATTTTGAGAAAAAATTTATAAACCTGAAAAAACTAAAATTTTGAGAAAATAGTACAGTCATGAACGATGATTTTTACCATTGTGCTGTCAAGGTGCTGTAAATCAGAAGTTTCAAGGTGAAAGTCAAAAGATTTAAGCCGAAATTTTGTTCACATATTATAGCTAAAAGCTGAAAGGAGAAAAAGCCGAAAGCTGGCCAAAAGCTAGCTGTATGAATCAAAAATCAAAAAGCTAAATCCAAAAGTTTTATTTTTGAAATTTTCAGTTGAAAGCCAAAAGCAGAAGTTTTATTAAGTGTACGGTTTTTCATTCCTGGATTCAAGTTTAGTGTGAAATTTTTCATTTTTAAAAAAAAAATTGGTAGGTACCGTTGTGATTGAGTTTAAAAAAGGGTACCGGCGGTTAAGATAGGCGAATCTGCCCCCGAGCTGAAATTCAAAACTAACCGGTGGAATTTGGTTCTTAGGGTCTGAAAACCACGTGGTAAAAATTTTGGCCTCCAACTCCACTCCTAGCTCCAGTTATTGGGCAAAACGTTACTTTTTTCAGCCTTTCCATTAAAAAAATTTTTTCCGCGAGTTTTTCACCAAATTTTTTCAAATTTTCGTGAAGTGTACCCTATACTGTGGGGTATCAGTGGGTGGTTTGAAAAAAAAATTTTGATGATTTTTTCAAGCCGAAAATTGCGTTTGAAAACTTCAATTCAAGTTTTCTACATGATGTTTTAGAGGTGCAATTTTGAAAAAAATATATTTTATGTACCTAGTCCCTATGTACATCGTAATATTTTTTTCAGAATTTTTTAGGTGGTGGAACATCTTGAAAAATGCAAAAAACCACGTTTTCACAGCGTTTTTCACTCATAAAATGGTCATTTTTGGCCGAATTTTTTTTTTTTTTAAATTATATTCCAAAATACGTATTTATGCACGATTGTCAGATTTTCACTTCATTTCATCTCTTTTTCGCGATTTTGGTAGTTTCAAGTCCAAATATGTACAGCACAAGGCTCGAAATTGAATATCTCACTTTATTTTCCATACGAAATTGTCATACGAAAAAATTTGCAACAGATTTATTTTCAGCAGCTTAAACTACTTCAATGAACTCCATTTGTATGGTCAAGGCACTCAAATTTTGAAAATTCAGTTTTGAGTCAACGATTTTTTTTCAGTACCCTGTACAGTACGGTCATTTTAGGTTTTGACCCAAAAAAAATTCCCGGAAACGGAAAAGTTCGTATTTGAGCTTTGTAGAGGGTGTATTTCAACATACCCGACTTTCCCTAACATCGGGGAATATTTTGTCCCCCTTTTGGGGAGTGAGGAGGTTCAAATTTTGGTTTTTCGGCTATAACTTTAGAAATTACGCCCTTACGATAAAAAAAATTGAAACAAAAATTGTAGAGAATTTAAAAACAAACAATTTTTTTATTCATCATTTTTTCCCCAAGACATCACGGAGAGGAGCTAGAACTTTCAAAAAAAAAACAATTTGAAAATTTTCCATTAACACAAATAATTGCCAAAAATCGGGTTAATCGACTTTTAGGAGCTGTTCTTTTGCATAGTACATCCTATTACTATGTAGAATAATCGAAACGTGCAACCGCCCCCTTTACTCAAAGTAGGGGGTGGATCCCCTGTAGAAAAATTTGTGTTAATGGAAAATTTTCAAATTGTTTTTCTTTTTTGAAAGTTCTAGCTCCTCTCCATGATGTCTTGGGAAAAAATGATGAATAAAAAAATTGTTTGTTTTTAAATTCTCTACAATTTTTGTTTCAACTTGGGTATGAAAATCTGAAAAATTCTTTCCCAGCTCAACTTCTTCTTGTTTACCTTTGGCGGGACTTCACTATTAATATCTCACCTTGTATGTTGTAAAATTGTAAAGTCTTAAATCATGAATAGCACAATGTTACCGAAAAGGATTTTAATTTGGTAATTTTTCATATGAAGATGAACCGAAAGAGCAAGCTGATTTCTGTAATTCTAAGTAGAAGGACAGATCATTGGATCCAAAATTTGATGTATTATCAAATTAAATTAAATTTTCCAACGAGTCAGTTTCTGTACATCGGTCGATATTTTTGTGCAATTGCAACGGAGAAAAAATCATTACGTGGTCTCAATCATCTGTCTGATAACCCTTGATTAAATAGAAAAACGTGTAAATTTACCCAAGTGCAAATTTTTGCGATAAACTTAGCAAGAAAACTTGAATCCAATTGAGAATTTAAATTTTCCCAACATTATTAGCTCGTTGATTATTGCGTTGGTGATCCAGAGTGATACCATTACACTCAAAACACACCTATTCGCCGTTTCCAAGAAACTACTCGTATGTTGGTAAATCAGATTAAATTGGGCGAATTTAAAAAAAAATACGTGTATTCGTCGATTTTATCATTATTACGTATGCTGGTTCGAAAAAACCGTTATTCATAATTCTAAAAAATGCAACGATGATGTGTTTTCTGAATTTTATCACCGCAAATGCACTTTAAATTCAATACCGTTCAGTGATTGTGCTTTAGTGTTTTTCTGGTACATTCGGGCTAACAACGCGCTCCACCGTTAATCGTTGAGATTTCAAGTTTATTTCAAAATCGTAGACCTTTCGAAAGTTATATCGAATTCTTTTTCGCGAATACTAAAATTTTATAGATTTTATGAAAATGTTTCGAATTCGTACTGTGTGTTTAATCTTGGTTGTGCATAATATAGTCCTGGACACAAGTTTTGGTGTACCAATACAAGAATCAACGTTCAATCAAGAAATTACAAATAAGATTGATATTTTGAAGAAACATACGGGAACTATAGTGTTCTGGATGTACATATCTAGCCAAATACTCGTATGAAATGAAAAAAAGAGGATGGAATCCAAAAAACAATAATTCAAATTTGGCAAGTTTGCAAAAAGCTTTGCCCAAACTCTCAGATTTCGGGCTAAATATTGTAAAATCATTACGCGAGGACTCCGAACTACTCTCTACTTACGAACAGCGCGTGAACGATTTGGCAAAAGATGCGAATTCAAGTAAGCTGCTTTCATGTTTCAACAATGCGTCGGCCTCGCAAAACAAGATGATCACATATTAGACAAGTTTGTAAAGAATCTAGACGAAGAAAATACTTGACTCGTCAAACTCATCTTCACCTATTCCACATGGGTCCAATGAACAGTACACTATCGAACAAGAGTATTGGAAAATTTGAAAAGCTTGGATGCGAAGAAAATCCTCGCAGATGATGATAAATTGCTAAAATTATTCGAAAATGTTTTTGATTACGTAATGAACTTTTCTCGGGTGCTTTACGAGGACCTGAAAGTGGTCTTGGATTACGCGCGGGAAATGCCGAATTTAATGAAAAATCAGAACAACCAGAATACAAAAAATTTGCTCAAATGTTACGATTACGTGATAAGTTCGCGAATTAGATTTGGTACACATATATACTCAGGGCAATTATAAATAGGATGTAGTTCGCTAGTTTGTGTGACCTCAGAGGGTAATCGTTCGGTTTCATTAATAGGTAGTAAGCTTACTATAGTCAAAAAGCACCAGTGGCGTAGCCAGGATTTTTGTCAAGGGGGGGGGGGGGCAAGAACGAGTTTTTTTGTCAAATTTTCTCTGGTCGTTTTGAAACATATCGAGTATTTTTTTCATGGCTTATTTCGTAGTGTACGTATAACTGAGTCTGAGGTAACGGGTGTGTAATGAAAAGACTGTAACAGTAACACAATGATTTATAGGATTTTGGAACAAACACTTTATACTGTCTAAATATGAATTAGCCAATTTTTGTAAAATTCTAACTTTTGATTCTGCGAAATAAATTTATTTGAAAATCAGTGATTTTTCACTGATTTTATTTAGCTAAAATTACTGAATTTTTGACGAATTGGAAATTGATTAAGAAATCAGTAAGTTTCAACTAAAATACCAGTGAAAATAACCAAATTTCGATGAAAATTATTTCAGAAGGAAAATCTCATCAAATTTGATTGATTCAAATCGAAAGGATGATACTGTGTTCAAAAAATAAAGATAGTGAAATACTGCCCGAGCGAAGCGAGGGCGAATTTTTTTGGAAAAATCATGTTTGAAAAAAAAGGCCATGGGGCCATGTGGGGGGGCGATCGCCCCCCTCCCCCCTTGGCTACGCCACTGAAAAGCACCCTTCTATACTTTACACCCGTCTTCCATAATTTTTTCGTTATTTATATTTTCTACGTACTCTTTGTCGGTCGTTAGAATATTCGATTTTAAATGACATTCTTTCATAATTAAAATTAAACATAAACTATTTAACGAAAGCCTAAATATAAGTATATAATTCCGAAGTGACTTACTTATTTTTATTAATTGAATGTGTCACAACAAAAAGGGCATAACTCAGCATATGTCCTTTTTGATGCGACAAGCGATTCGTATTCTCTGAAGTTTTCTCTATCCAATGAGCCCACTTCCACCTTCCAATATGTTTTCTCGAAGAGTTATGGCGTTTTTAAAATGCGAAGTTCATAATTTCGGTACCTACATTACCTACATATTTGATTTTCGAGAATTTGCGTTATGTTCAATTTTTTCATTGTCCAGATGATTGTAAAATTTTAAAATTTTTATTAAAGTGTTTTTTTTAGTCAATTTTCGTCATAATTTGAAAAAAAATAAAATTTGTCCAAAATGTATTTTTAGCATTTTTTTGTAATCAAGAAAATGAAAAAAAGTTGTCATTTTTCAAAGTGCGATATATCCGCTTCCTGAAGAGATAATTTGAAATTTTTTCACGAAAATGTTCCTTTTTTTATTTTATTCAACTTTTATTTGAAGATTTTTTTTTAATTTTCACTTCCGGAAAAATTATACGTCATCAAACGTAGAAGGGTCGAAATTAAATTTTGTCACAACAAAAAAAGGGTATATAACTCAAGCTTTTGTTTTCAATATAGAAAAAAATAGAAAAGATATCAAGTGATGAGCGAGCTGTTTTCTTGTAGCAAAAAGATGAAATTTTAAGGTAAAATTTTTTTCCCCAGCTCAATTCCTTAATTTAGTATTGAAAAAAGTATACTCAAACTTCAATCGCGATTTTCCAAAAACGCCATTTTTTCTATATGTCTTTTTTGCTGTGACACGTTCAATTAGAAAACTGTTTCAAAATGAATAAATAGATGATAAATACATGTAATTATTGAAAATTAATTTAAATATACATATGTTCAGATTAGAAAACTAATGATATGAGCAGCACCAGTTATTTTAAATAAATATTAGATTGACGTTTACAGGTGTTTTTCCTTTTAAAATCTTTTTTTTTTCAATGGAGCGTCAACCGCCTGTGAGGAATAATTTTGGGCTACTGGCCAATTAAAACTTGAATGTCCTAAAATTATGGTATGCCATATTCTTAATACGAATCAAGAGTTCCCAAAATTGAAAGTTTTGACAATTTCCTGAACGACGAGAGGGTATTTTTGTTATTGACAATTTCTAAACAAAATGAGGGTGAACTGTTCAATTTAAAAAAAAAAAAAAAAAAAAACGAAAACGAAAACGAATCATTGCCCCTTGTCTGTTCCTTTTTCAAATCCTCAGAGATTGAACATTTTCTCGGGTCCTATTCCTTATTCAAACCGAAATCGTACAAAAACTGAAATTACAAACGTATAAGCTTTTCAAATTTTCAATTCTAAAATCCAGAAAATTCGATAAAATTATCAAAACTCTCGTTAAACTTTTTTCGAACATGAAATTCATCACTGCGCTACTTCAACCGGTCAATTTTTTCTCCGTCTCAAATGAAATTGTCATACGTGACCCGTGCAGAGTAAAGGTACCTAAAGTCGGAATTTTCAAAAATGAGGTTTTTAGCTAAAATAATAAAGGAGGCCATAAGGAACATATTGAGACCTTGATGAGCATCTAAGGTAGATTTTTCGCCGAGATAGAGACATTTGAAGTTAGCAAATTCTTGAATTCCAAAAAAGAAAAATTCTGAGAAAAACGCGTTCAAAGTTTTTACTCGTGTTTTTTACGTATCAATCATCAAAAAAACTGCCAAAACTACTTTTCTGTACTAAAATTTCACGAGGAATTCGTTTCTGACTTCGAAAATTACCTTAGGAGAAGCGAAAAATGAAAAAATCCACCATTACGATGAGTTTAATTTTGAAAAAAAAATTCTTTACAAAGAGAAATCTTGGTTTTCTTGCACTTATCAATCATCAAAAAAGCTGCCAAAACTACTTTGTTGTACTAAAATTTCACGAGGAATTCGTTTCTTATGTCGAAAATTACTTACGGAGAGAGGAAATGAAAAAAATTTACTAATTCAATGCGTTTAATTTTGAAAAAAAAAAACTGCATTACAAAAATAAATCTGGGTATCATTTATTATTAAGTATTGTAAATTACAAAAATTATACTTAGTTTATTTTCGATGAAGGGTAGACGATTTTGAGATTTTTGAAGTTTTTTTACGTATATACCTCGAACCAATACTGGCATGAAACCATTTTTATAAGTAATTTGAACCTCCTGAACACGAATTTTTGGTTAGTTTCCCGATTGGAAGTGGAGAAGTCTTTCAATCGCGAAATCGGTGCAGCGCATAATGTCCTATTTTCGCGAAATTTGACATGAAATTGCAATTTTTTTTTCAATTCTCAACCCCATACCTCAAACCAATACTGGTATGAAACCAGTTTAGTACATAATTTGAACCTCTTGAATACGAATTTTCAGTTGGTTTCTCGATTGGAAGTGGAGAATTCTCTCATTCGCGAAATTGGTGTAGCGCAAGATGCTCAATTTTTGCTAAATTTGATATTGTCCTGTAAATTACGTTATAAATTTTTTTTTCACCAAATTTGCCAACAAAAGCTGATATTAGAAATACATACATCTAATAATCAATAAAAAAATATTTACAAATTATTAAAAAATTCTCAAAAATAAATTTAAAATATCTAAAAATCAACAAAATAAATGCAAGTATAAATTAACAAAGAAGGTAGGTAAATGTTCAAGTCAACAAAATAAATATATACGTAAAGTAACGAAATAAATGTATGAATCAACGAAAATAAATACCCGAAAATACCTACCAATACAGAATTTTTTTTTTTGAAATCCCTACTTTGAAAAGCCAAAGCTCAGCTCTAAGAGTCTCAAGACCCGAAAAACTTTTTACTGCATTCTCTGTGCACAAGAGGTTTCAATTACGTGAAAAGAGATTGTATAAAATTTGTAGGACTTACTGAGTTTGAGAAAATTGGAATTCGTAATTTCATATCAAAGGGTATAGCCGAGTTTTAGGTGAATTTGGCTCCCGCTCCGATTTTCGATCTAACCCCCTCAGATGGTGTACCTTGAAGTAAGAAAATTTAGAAAAATTTTTGACCCCCCCACACCTCCTTCCATTCGGAGTTATGGCCATTTTATCGCATTATTGTCAAGAATTTTTAATTTCAATGGAAGTGAAGGAAATTTTCTGTTCTTTGGCATAAAGTTACATCTCGTACAGATGTATTTACGATAATTTTTTCAACAATTTTGAAGCACTCCTTCACGTTGTTTCGGCTATTTGAAGTTTTCAATCGTAGAAAACACCATATAAGCGAAGAGCGACCACTTTTTAAAAATATCCCAAAAACGTGTTTTTTACCGTAGATTCACATCACGTATTCACTTTTGGCGATTTCGATGCACCAAGGACCGAAAATCGCGAAAAACCGTACAAAAATGTTGTTTTTTTAGCAGATTTTTCAAATTTTGAGCGTTTTGTATGGAGAGAAATGACTGAACGAAGAAACTAACGTAGGATTCGTGTTTAGCGGGTCAAAATACCCTGATAAACAGAAACACCCTTTTCGCTGTCGTTTTATTTGAAGACTCGAAATTCGCTATTTTTTCCATGAAAAATCAGTGAAAAAGGCGAATTTTGAGACTTTGAGTAAAACGATCGCGAAAAGGGTGTTTATCGGGGTATTTTGACCCGCTAAACACCAATCCGACGATAGTTTCTTTATTTGGTGATTTTTTCCGTATAAAGCACTCAAAACTGGAAAAATCTGCTAAAACAACAACATTTTTCTGCATGGGTTTTCGCGATTTTTGGAAATTAGTTCAAAGAAACAGCCAAAACGAAATACTTATGGAAAATCTGCATTAAAGAATATGAAAATGTAAATTTTGAACTTGGATACCTAAAGGGGCCAAAATTTTAATTTCGGGGAGGTAAACTGGGTAATGTTGTATTTCTTGCTTTAGTAATGTATTGCATTTTCATACCTCCATTTCACCCGCCCCGCCCATTTGAGATAGGGGGGTGGGAGTGGGGTCAATCGTTTGTGCTAGGTTTGTGCTGGTTTGTGCTGGCATTAGTTTCGTTTGTGCTCATTCCCTTTCCCTGAAAATGAATATAGGTCAGGGTGGGGCGCCTGAAATGGTGCCCCGCCCATTCGAGATAGAGGGGTGGGAGTGGGGTCAATCGTTTGTGCTAGGATTGTGCTGGTTTGTGCTGGCATTATTTTCGTTTGTGCTCCCTCCCTTTTATGGGCGGGGCAGTTGAAATGGTGCCCCGCCCATTCAAGATAGAGGGGTGGGAGTGGGGTCAATCGTTTGTGCTAAGTTTGTGCTAGTTTGTGCTGATATTATTTTCGTTTGTGCTCCCTCCCTTCTGTGGGCGGGGCGTCTGAAATGCTTTCTGAAAAACCTTGAAAATAAAACATGAAAATTTTTTTAACAGTACCAATCGTTTGTGCTACTCATGGAGAGGTTTGTGCTGCTTTTACATTTTGAAAAAATTTACATTCTGACCCTTTTTTTGATTTTCAGAGATGTTCTATACCCTGGGCGGGGCGCTTGAAATGGTGCCCGCCCATTCGTGATTGAGGGAGGAGTGTGGGGTCAATCGATTGTGCTGGGTTTGTGCTCGTTTGTGCTGGCATTATTTTCGTTTGTGCTCGCTTCCTCTCTCTAAAAATAAATATAGGTCAAGGGCGGGGCGCCTGAAATGGTGCTACGTCAATTCAAGATTAAGGGGTGATTGTGATCTCAATCGATTGTGCTAGGTTTGTGCTCGTTTGTGCTGGCAATATTGACGTTTGTGCTCCCTCTCTCCTTTGGGTGGGGCATCTGAAATGGTGCCCCGCCCTTTCAAAATTGGGAGACTGGTGTGGGGTCAATCGATTGTGCTAGGTTTGTGCTCGTTTGTGCTCGTTTGTGCTGACATTATTTTCGTTTGTGCTCCCGCCCTTCCAAGGTGGAGCGTCAGAAATGCTTTCTGAGAACCCTGGGAAATGAATCTTGATGAAAATGGTTTGCAGTGAGTGGCGAGCATTTTTTTTCAAAGTCCACTTGATTTTGCGCTCTGAGTTATTTTCAAACTGGCTTTTTCCATTTTTTAAACTTCAAAATTTTTTCAACGCAAATTTTTCAAACTTCTTCTACATTTTTTCAACAAACTTTCAAACTCTGAATTTAAAATTTTTTCATTTTTTCAACGTAAATTTTTCAAGTTTAACATTTTTTTCTCAAAATTTTTCAAACTTCTACATTTTTTCAACTCAAATTTTCAAACTACCTATGAACTTTTTTCCTGTAAATTTTTCCAACTTCAAAACTTCTGAAACGTAAATCGGAGTCTTCTTCAGGAATATTCTGAAAAATACAATTGAAAATTATTTTTAACAACAACATCGAAAATAAAATAATGAAACATACAATAATGACATTTATTATTATTTTTTTTTTATTGTATATTTCATTATTTTCAATGTAGTTGTGAAAAATAATTTACAATTGTATTTTTCAGAATATTCCTGAAAAAGACTCCGATTTACGCAGAAGTGTTGAAGTTTGAAAAATTAAGAGGGAAGAATTTACAGGAGAAAAATTCAGAATTTGAAAATTTACGTTGAAAAAATTTGAAGTTCGAAAAATTTACAAGAAGAAATTCAGAGTTTGAAAATTTACGTTGAAAAAAATTCAAAGTTCGTAAATTTTCGTTGAAAAAAAATGTACAAGTTTGAAAAATTCTGAGCAAAAAATTTTGGACTTCAAAAATTTGCGTTGAAAAAATTTTGAAGTTTAAAAAATGGAAAAAACCAGTTTGAAAATAATTCAGAGCGCAAAATCGAGTGGACTTTGAAAAAAAAATGCTCGCCACTCACTGCAAACCATTTTCATCAAGATTCATTTCTCAGGGTTCTCAGAAAGCATTTCTGACGCTCCACCTTGGAAGGGCGGGAGCACAAACGAAAATAATGTCAGCACAAACGAGCACAAACCTAGCACAATCGATTGACCTCACACCCGTCTCCCAATTTTGAAAGGGCGGGGCACCATTTCAGATGCCCCGCCCAGAGGAGGGAGGCAGCACAAACGAAAATATTGTCAGCACAAACGAGCACAAACCTAGCACAATCGATTGACCCCACACCAGTCTCCCAATTTTGAAAGGGCGGGGCACCATTTCAGATGCCCCGCCCAAAGGAGAGAGGGAGCACAAACGAAAATATTGCCAGCACAAACGAGCACAAACCTAGCACAATCGATTGAGATCACAATCACCCCTTAATCTTGAATTGACGTAGCACCATTTCAGGCGCCCCGCCCTTGACCTATATTTATTTTTAGAGAGAGGAAGCGAGCACAAACGAAAATAATGCCAGCACAAACGAGCACAAACCTAGCACAATCGATTGACCCCACACTCATCCCTCAATCACGAATGGGCGGGCACCATTTCAAGCGCCCCGCCCAGGGTATAGAACATCTCTGAAAATCAAAAAAAAGGTCAGAATGTAAATTTTTTCAAAATGTAAAAGCAGCACAAACCTCTCCATGAGTAGCACAAACTGTACGGAGGTTAAACGATTTGAGATATTAAAATAACCGAATTCGCAAATAGAAAAAAGTGGACTGTATTTACACACGAATATTTACATGGCGAATTATGATACACAAAAATGTACATGAGTACATAGAATTGGAATAAAATCGCATAGGTACGAGCTACAAGCAATTACAATTCATACTGACGAGTTAGAAACGTACATAACGTAGGTGAAGTCGAGCAACGAGAGATAATAATTAGATAAAAATAGAATTGGCCGTATGACGTTCTTATCTCGATAACGATCTATAAGCACTCGTAACAGGCTCCCGGGGAAAGACCAATAGGTCTTTGGATTCGATGCTCAATTTTGGAAATCCTCCTCAACTGGTAACTGAACTACCTGTTGGATCGATCGAGTGAATTCAGAGCCTTTGGCTCTCAGTTTAACAATTCGTACACGACCCTTGCGGTCAGGTAACACTTCGATCACTCTGGCCATTGGCCAAGAGAGAGGTGACGATTGCTCCTTGATGAGTACGATATCGTTGGGCTTGAGATTTGGTTGTGCAGCCGTCCATTTTGATTTTCGCTGCAGCAACGATAGGTATGACTTTTTCCAAGTAGTCCAAAACTGAGCAATAAGTTGACGTTGTGCACCGAACTTTTCGAACAGCGAAATGTTCTGTGGCTCAGGCGAGTCAGGCGTAAGTAAGTCAGACTGAACAAGGAAATGTCCTGGAGTGATGACGTCGATTGTGTCAATCTCAGTTTCAACCTTACGACGATATAATGGCCTGGAGTTCATGATGGCCTCAATCGAGGTGAGGACAGTTTTAAACTGATCTTCTGTTAGGACGGAACCTTTTGACACCGCGAGCAAATGTTTTTTGCCGGCTTTAACTGCGGCCTCCCAGATTCCACCATGGTGGGGGGATCGAGGTGGAATAAATTTCCAGTCCAGGTCGTATTTTGCTGGAGCTTTAGCTATCAGATTCGCTGCACCCACAAAATTTGTACCATTATCTGACCAAACAATCTTCGGAATACCTCGTCGAGCGATGAATCGATGAAATGCGGACAAGAATGCTTCCTTTGAGAGGTCAGCTACCGACTCAATATGCACGGCTCGAGTCACCATGCATACAAAGAATGACGCATAATATTTGAGGTGCTTCGGTGATCGGTGATTCGTGCAACGAATTGTGAATGGACCAGCAAAATCAACACCACAAGCTGTGAATGGTCGAGCAACCGTAGTGCGCTCTGCTGGTAGGTCACCCATAATTTGACCTAGCGTTTGTGCTCTCATTCGTGTACAATGTACACAGCGTTTGATTACGCTACGAACGAGCTTCATACCTCCGTGGATGAGGTAGTATTTTCGCTGTAAGTAGGCGAGCACAAAGGAATGAGATGCGTGGCAGTAGGTTTCATGAGCATGTTTCACTAGCAACTTTGCTAAGCTAGACTTGCAATGCAGAATGATTGGATGCTTCACGTTGTATGGTAAGTTGGAGTTGCTCAGCCTACCACTAGCTCTCATTACGCCATTTTGCTCGATAAATGGATCAAGCGATGAGACATGACTTTTCGCTGAGATTGGAGTATTTGCACGCAGATCGGCAAGTTCCTGAGGAAACCAAGCTGCTTGAGATATTCGGCAAATTGTGCTAGTGGCTTGGCGAGTTGTGATGCATTCTTTTCTTCGACGTAGTCGATTTGCAAACATAATAACGAGCTTGATGATTCGAAGTAGTTTATCGAACGAAGAATATTTTGAGATTAATTCTTCGCTGACAATTGTAATCGTCAGAGTGACATTGACCGCTTTGGACTGCCTCTGCTCAGGCGGATCAATAGGCAAACTGATGATTTCGTTTGGTGAATCTGAGTTTTTTAGCCACGCTGGACCACTCAGCCACAAGGAATTATTTGCTAGCTGAATCGGAGTGAGTCCATGAGTAAGCAGATCAGCAGGATTTTCAGCTGATTTTACGTAAGACCAATTTTCAACTGGAACGATTGAAGTAATGTAATCCACACGATTTCGGACAAAGGTTTCGTACTTTGAGGCTGGACCTTTCAACCAGGCTAGTACCGTTGTGGAGTCACAAAATAGCTTGAAACACGATGAATCAGTTTTCATAATGTGAGCTACTCGCTTAGTTAAACTGACAAGTAAAGCTGCTCCAACTAATTCAAGGCGAGGTATAGTCAGCGGTTTTATAGGTGCGACTTTTGACTTGGCACAAATGAGCGTAATTGCACCATTTGCACGTGCATACAGCACAGCACCGTAGGCTTGTATGCTGGCATCGCAAAACCCGAACAATTCGATTTCTCCAATGGGGTAGGCTCGAGGTATTTTGATACACGATAAGTCAGAAAGGCTCTGGTAATACGATGCGAATTCAAGCGATAGTTTTGAGGACACTGGCTTGTCCCAATCGAGCTCTTCCCGCCACAAATCTTGGAGCAAGATTTTTCCACGAATTAATACTGGCGCAACGAATCCAAGTGGATCATAAACACTTGCAATGAGCGATGATACAATCCGTTTTGTAATAATGACATTTGAAATATCAACCAGTTTAGCGAATACTTGAAAAATGTCTTCACTTGGATTCCACTGTAGGCCTAATATTTTTGCTACGCCGCTGGAAGAAAACGATACTGTTTTGAGCGTCTCGGTGAGCGTAGGATCAATGGCCTGCAGAAATTCTGGCGAGTTTGAGACATATTTACGCAAAGGAAATTTTGCTCGAAGTAAAGTTGAGTGAATTTGCGCCTGCTTCTTGATAGCAGCTGCAACTGTGTTAGCTCCAGTTAGCATATCGTCCATGACACATTCCTTTTCAATTGCCTCAGCTACCTCAGGTTCTAATTCTTCCTCTTGAGCAACTTCCTTGAGACAGCGTTTGGCGATGTATGACGCAGTCCTTTCACCATAGGTCAGGGTCCACAATTCCCACACTTCTATGTGGTCAGTCGGATTATCACGCCACAAGATAGATTGCCAGGGCCTATCATCTGGATGCATTGAGATTTGTCGATACATCATACTGATGTCTGCTGAGAAAGCAATAAGATACTTTCGAAAATTGACCAGGACATCGAATAATGGCGGCTGAATTTCATCACCATTTAACAGAATGTCATTTAGAGAAAGGCCTGTCTTGTTTTTAGCGGATGCGTTAAAAACTACACGTAGTTTTGTCGTAGTACTGTCTGGGCGTAGTACCGGTAAGTGAGGTATGTAGTATCTATCACCAAACTTGGTTGCGAGCTTCATATGCCCAAGTTTACGATACTCTTGCATGAAACTGACATATTGAGCGCGTATGGCCGGGTCAGATTCCTTTTCACTGCGTAATAAAGCAGCTCGAGCTTGTGCGTAAGTGTTGGCTAACTTACTCGGGTGCAATTTAAACGGTAGTCGTACTTGAAACCTACCATCTGGTAGACGAGTATGCGTAGAGTTGAAGTGAGCTTCACAAAGTTCAAATTCAGAAACGCTTTTCTTAGGTGGATTGACTTCTTCTACTTCCCAGAATTGAGATAAAGCGTCTTG
This sequence comes from Pseudococcus viburni, assembly GCA_033439095.1. NCBI lineage: Eukaryota > Metazoa > Arthropoda > Insecta > Hemiptera > Pseudococcidae > Pseudococcus > Pseudococcus viburni. The sequence continues at coordinate 33,358 of JAVBJF010000713.1, read as the reverse complement.
AATATTGACAGTTAAGCAGCAACATTTTTCAGCAATTTTCTTGCTCTGATTTAGCGGTCCAGACACAATCCAACCAAACTGGGAAGATTCGAAACAGGTCTCACCGACGAATTTTTTCTGGCCACTTAGGATGCGATTACAGAATTCTGCGCCAATTAGAATGTCAACCTGTGTAGATTCAACACCTTGATCGGCTAGTTTCAGCGTTGAATCGAGTTGAGCAATCGTCTGAAGCGTATCTGGAGTAATTTCATAGGGTAATCGTCCTACGACATCAGCAGTAAGGGTGAGTGTAAAATCGCTGTATTGTGAGGTAACCTTGAGCTCTACGGCGTAGCTAGAGCTTACCATCGGTCCAATGCTAGCGATGTTCGAATTTGCCGAAATTTTACAAAGACGATGACGCCGTACAAACGCTTCTGCCACTAAATTGGCTTGAGAACATCCATCGATAAGGGCTCGAGCTAATACGAAGCGATTGGCAGCAATTTGTACTCGAACAACGGCACACGGCAACAGAATAGGTAAATTCAATTTTTTGGGCGTTGAAATTGACAATACCGAGCTTTGAGATGCTGAGTCCGAGGTTGACGAAGCATCTGTAGGTTTTGTGACTGAATCACGATGTAATTTAGTGCTGTGTTTCTGTCCGCATACTCGACAAGCAGAGGAATGGCATGCCTCAGCAAGGTGGTTTGGACGTAGGCAATTTTTGCACAGCTTATGACTCACAACAAAGTCATACCGCTCTGATACGGACTTTTTCTCGAAATTTGGGCAGCGAATCAACTGATGTACTTCCTTACAATCGATACATTTTGGTACGTAGGCGCCGCGTTTTTGATTTTTCACCGTTGATAAGGAAGTTTTTTCAGTTTTGGCTGCTTTTACCGAAGTTTCCTTTTTCTCGGGCTCCTTGGCGCGTGACGACGATGTCTTTTTGGAGGAACTTTCACCAGTCTCCATGGTCTCGTAGGCGAAGCAGCGATTTGACAAAAATTGTAGCAGAGGTTCAAGCGAAGGATACGTAGTATAGTCGACAACGCTGTTTTCCCAGTCAATTCTGACTGGTTCTGGAAGTTTTCGTACTACAATAAATGCCAGGAGGGGAGACATTTTAGCTGTGTCAATCCCGCACGTTTTTAGGCCACGTTCAATTGCTTGTACTTCATCAATCGATTTTCTCAAGGTCGTCGGCTCAATTTTAGGATAATCAAGCAACTCTCGAAAGTTCTGAGCAATAATGGCACGTTTATTAAAGTAGCGAGATTTTATATGATTATAGGCGTGAATATACATATCATCTGTGAGCGGATAATTATCCAGTAATTTTTCCGCACCGCCACCTTTTACAGCAAGCTTTAGATAGTATAGCCTATGCACATCGTTGAGGAGTTTATTTTCGCCTACAATTGCATCAAATAAAGCCTGCCAATTCGTATAATTCTGCACGTTACCATCAAATATAGGCACCTTGATATCTGGCAACTTTGATAATGGACTAGGCGTAGCTTGATTCAAAGTAGCATTTAAACTTTCGGCATCAAATGCCATACTTTTACGTTTAGCAGTTTCTACTTTATTATTAGCAGCCATAAATTTACCTCTATATAGGCCAAACTCATGTTTGTAGCTCTCCCAATCAGCCGTCACTTCAGCTTCCATCCTTTCAATTTCAGCCAAGGTCGCATCTTTGGGATATTTGAGAATACTGAGCAAATTCATGTCAGTTTCTTCCAATTTAACCAGGTCATTCTGCCATAAATCCAGATAAGACTTGGTTGTCTGCATGACGGATTCGGAATGGTTTTGAGATAAGGCGGTTACCACAGATTCACGCTGCTTTTTGAGGGAACGTAGAGTAAGCCTCTTCACACGGTCTAATGATTCTTTGTCCATGTTGTCTTGATAAGATTCCGATGAAAAGGGAATTAGCTTGCAGTGCACTCCACACTGGCTAATCACTGACCGAATTCATGGAAATCAAGCACGTTGGATATTGAAAGTTTCAGTAATCACCACTAATCACTGGTCATATCGCGAATTCGGCCCAAAAGGACCAATTGTACGGAGGTTAAACGATTTGAGATATTAAAATAACCGAATTCGCAAATAGAAAAAAGTGGACTGTATTTACACACGAATATTTACATGGCGAATTATGATACACAAAAATGTACATGAGTACATAGAATTGGAATAAAATCGCATAGGTACGAGCTACAAGCAATTACAATTCATACTGACGAGTTAGAAACGTACATAACGTAGGTGAAGTCGAGCAACGAGAGATAATAATTAGATAAAAATAGAATTGGCCGTATGACGTTCTTATCTCGATAACGATCTATAAGCACTCGTAACACAAACGATTGGTACTGTTAAAAAATTTTTCAAGTTTTATTTTCAAGGTTTTTCAGAAAGCATTTCAGACGCCCCGCCCACAGAAGGGAGGGAGCACAAACGAAAATAATATCAGCACAAACCAGCACAAACCTAGCACAAACGATTGACCCCACTCCCACCCCTCTATCTTGAATGGGCGGGGCACCATTTCAACTGCCCCGCCCATAAAAGGGAGGGAGCACAAACGAAAATAATGCCAGCACAAACCAGCACAATCCTAGCACAAACGATTGACCCCACTCCCACCCCTCTATCTCGAATGGGCGGGGCACCATTTCAGGCGCCCCACCCTGACCTATATTCATTTTCAGGGAAAGGGAATTAGCACAAACGAAACTAATGTCAGCACAAACCAGCACAAACCTAGCACAAACGATTGACCCCTCTCCCACCCCCCTATCTCAAATGGGCGGGGCGGGTGAAATGGAGGTCATTTACATATTTTTTAATGAAAATTTTTACTGAGTATTTTGTAAAACTAAGGTCCAAAAATCGCGAAAACCCATGCAGAAATGTTGTTGTTTTAGCAGATTTTTCAAATTTTGAATCCTTTATACGGAAAAAATCCTCCTCCCCTAAGGGAAATTTTTGATGGGACCCCTTCCGGAAAATTTTTTTAGGGGTCATACTAAAATAAAAATCACATTTCATCCCGAGTTCAAAAAGTGAAGTATTCCTGAGCTAACAGCAGGGACTAGAATGACAGATCATCGGATCCAAAATTCGATGTATTTATCAAATAAAATTACGTTTTTCCCAACGAGTCAGTTTTTGTAAAACAGTCGATATTTTTGTGCAATTCCAACAGAGAAAACATCATTACATGGTCTCAATCATCTGTCTGATAATCCGTTGATTAAATTTTAAAAAAACGTTAATTTTACCCAAATGAGAATTTTTGTGATAAACTTAGCAAGGAAACTTTGAATCCAATTAAGAATTGAAATTTTACCAACACTATTAGCTCGTTGATTACTGCGTTGTTGATTCAGAATGATAACCTTTACATTCAAAACATACCTATTCGTCGTTTCCAAGAAACTATGTCGGTAAATCAGATTAAATCAGGAGAATTAAAAAAAAAGTACGTGTATTCGTCGATTTTATCAATAATTACGTAGGCTGGTTCGGACAAACCGTTATTTATAATTCTAAAAAAAACAACGATAATTTGTTTTCTGAATTTTATCACCGCAGAAACATTTTAAATTCAATATCATTCAGTGATTGTGCTTTAGTGTTTTTCTGGTACATTCCGTTAATCGTTGTGATTTCGAGTTTGTTTCGAAATCGTAGACCTTTCGAAAGCTATATCTAATTCTTTTTCGCGAATACTTAAATTTTATAGATTTTATGATAATGCTTCGAATTCGTACTGTGTGTTTAATCTTGGTTGTGCACAATCTAGTCCTGGACCCAAGTTTTGGTATACCAATACAAGAATCCCCGTCCCTCCAAGGAATTACGAATACGATCGATAGTTTGAAGAAGTATACTGAAGATATACTGGTCAGGGCGAACAAATTTAGCCAACAACTCGCAGATCTGAAAAAAGAGGGGAATTTCAAAAAAAAATGTCAGTTCAGAATTGGCAGTTGGTTTGCAGAAACTTTTGCTAAGGATCTCAGATCTCGGGCTAAATGTTGTAAAATCATTACGCGAGGACTCCGAACTACTCTCTACTTACGAACAGCGCGTGAACGATTTGGCAAAAGATGCGAATTCAACTAAGCTGCTTTCATGTTTCAACGATGCGTCGGCCTCGCAAAACAAGATGATCACATATTCAGACAAGTTTGTAAAGAATCTAGACGAAGATTTACTTGGCTCGTCAAACTCATGTTCACCTACTCCACATGGGTCCAATGAACAGTACACCTATCGAACAAGAGTATTGGAAAATTTGAAAAGCTTGGATGCGAAGAAAATCCTCGCAGATGATGATAAATTGCTAAAATTATTCGAAATTTTTTTTGATTACGGTAGAAACTTTTCTCAGGTGTTACTCGAGGAGCTGATTGTGGCCTCGGATTACGCGCGGGAAATGCCGAATTTATTGAATAATCAGAACGACCAGAATACAAAAAATTTGTATAAATGTTACGAATACGTAATGAATTCGCGAATTAAAATTGGTACATCCTTTGTGCACTCGTAAAGAGGATGTAGTTCGCTGGTTTGTGAGACCTCTGGAAAGCAATCGTTCGATTTCATTAATAGTAAGCTTACTATAGTCAAAAAACACCCTTCTAATACATTACACACGTCTTCCTCGAATTTGAACGATTTTTTGGTTCGTCGCTTTTGTATGCATCATATGTAGATTAGGTTGGATCGAAAAAGAAAAACATATCTTGGATTTTTACCAAATTTGGTGAGGTGGTTTATTTAGAGTGGAAGACTTCACAAAAAAATTTTGAGCCCTCGGGGAAAAGGGAGGGGAGCAGGAGGTACTCAAAGTGCATCTCCTTTTGAAAAAAACGTCCTTTTTTGCGTTTTGATGTAGAAACTCAAATCGCATCTTTCAAGTGCTACGAAGGCTTCTCACACAATTTTGAATGGCTAAAAAAAGGCAAAAAACAACGTTTTTTTTCAAAAGGAGGTGCACTTTGAACACCTCCTGCTCCCCTCCCTTCGCCCCTCGGGGGCTCAAAAAAATTTTGTGAAGTCTCCCACTCAAAGTGAACCACCCCACCAAATTTGGTCAAAATCCAAGATATGTTTTTTTTTTCGATCCACCCTAATAGATATGAGGGGCTTAGTTCCAAAACTCACTTTTGCCAAAAAAAATCGATGTCGTTTCTTTTGCGGATTCTGGTTCAGTTTTTCATACTGAATCGAAATCTGCAAAAAAAACGACATCGATTTTTTTTGGCAAAAGTGAGTTTTGGAACTAAGCCCCTCATATATGTTTGTTTTATCTTCTTATAGTAAGAAAAAAAAAGCTTTAGGACTATCAATACCCTCCAATTCTTGAATTACAATCGACTTTCATGCAGGTGGATGAAAAGAGCATCTCTCCAATTTCTTGCGAAATAAAAATTTCAAAAAAATGAATTTTCTAAAAATTGACCAATTTTTAAAGCTATAGAATAATTTTTTTGATTGTATATCTATATTTTTTTATTCCGTTTATTAATCATTTTTTAGTCGTGCATAATTTTTCGTTACCTATTCATATTTTTCTACATACTCTTTGTCGGTCGTTAGAATATTTCGATTTTAAATGGCATTCTTTCATAATCAAACATAACTATTTTACGAAAGCCTAAATACATATAATAAGCATATAATTCCGATGTAACTTACTCATTTTATTAATTAGAAAAATGTTTCAAAATGAATAAACCAATGCGAATAGATGATAAATACATGTAATTATTGAAAATTAATTTAAATATATTATGTTCAGATTGGAAACTAAAGATGTGAGCAGCACCAGTTATTTTAAATAAATATTAGATTGATAGTCCCTGCGGTCAGCATGAAAAAACGGGGGCATACGGAACTTTTTGAACACGGGTTGAAATGTGGTTTTTATTTTGGTATGACCCAAAAGAAAATTTTCAAGAAGTAGAGACGTTAAAAAATTCCCTTTGGAGGGAGGGGGAGTTTTAGGGGGATTTACCCCTATTTTTCACATGAAGGGGTTGGGGTAAATTTGGTGTCATTTTCATATAATTCGACCCTCCTGAACTCGAATCTGCGATTAGTTTTCCGATCTGAAGCGTAGAATTCGCACAATCGTATGATTTGTGTTACAAAAAGAGGCCAATTTTGAGGAAAAATATATAAAATTGCGATTTTTTTCATCTTGAAACAATTGATGTGGTTCAAGTAAGGTTTGAAACCAGTTTTTTATATATTTCGAACCTTCTGAATTCGAATTTGTTATTGGTTTCCCCATAGGAAGTGAAATAGCTTCTTGATCGTAGCTTTTAGGCAGTGAAAAACAGCCAATTTTCGCTAAAATAGACTCGAATTCGCAATTTCCCATCTTCTCAACCCAATAACTCGAACCAATTCTGGTATGAAACCATTTTTAAACGTAATTCGAACCTCCTGAATACGATTTTTTGATCAGTTGCCGGAATTGTTGCAAAAAATTAAAACTGACCACTCGTCGTTAAACCCGTGCAGATTCGTCAAATTTTCCACGACGCTCTCGTGGAAAGTACAGCGTTCACAGGCCAATGAATTTTACACATAGAAAACACGAAAAAAAAAGCTCCACTTTCGTTAAAACTAGAAAAAGTTGTAACTGATTAGTTGAGAATGTCCTAAACATTTTTTTTTGCTCCATGCGACTTGAAGGGACTGAATCAATTTTTTTACAAGTCCCTACTTTGAGAAGTCATGGCTCAGCCCTCTGGAGTCCCAAGAAGCTAAAAATTGTTTTGGTGCTTTCTCTGGTTCCAAAAAGTTCAAATTGAAAAAAAAAATTGTATACCACCATTGGGAGGACATGTAGTGTTTGGAAAAATTGAAAATCGCAATTTCATGTCAGTTTTGGTGAAAATTGGGCGTTTTACACTTCACTAATTCCACGATTGAGAGAATTCTCTATTTCCAATTGGGAAACTAATCATAAATTTGTGTTCAGGAGGTTCGAATCACTTCTAAAAATGGTTTAATACCAGGTTTGGTTCAAAGTATTGGGTTGAGAAAATGGGAAATTGCGAATTCGAGTCGATTTTAGCGAAAATTGGCTGTTTTTCACTGCCAAAAAGCTACGATCAAAAAGCTGTTTTACTTCATATGGGGAAACCAATAACAAATTCGAATTCAGAAGGTTCGAAATATATAAAAAACTGGTTTCAAACCTTACTTGAACCACATCATCGTCTCAAGATAAAAAAATCGCAATTTTACCTCTTTTTGCGACACAAATCATACTTTTATGGGAATTCTACGCTTCAGATCGGAAAAGCAGATTCGAGTTCTGGAGGGTCGAATTATAATATGAAAATGACACCAAATTTACCCCAACCCTTTCATGTAAAAAATAGGCGTACCCCCCCCCCCCCCCACACCCAAAAAAAACTTCCTCCGATTCGAATATTTGCTTATTTTTGGAATTCGACCTTTTAGTGCTCATATAGCCCCCAATTCTGAGAAATTACATGCAAAAAAAATTGAAATAGCATGTATCATATCGATTTCTACTATGGGTTCTGAGCTTGATTATTACTTTCTTTCTCTATCCGCTACCCTCGTGCCCCACACTGACTCCCAAATTACTAAAAATTTTGAGAAATCAATGTTTTTTTTTTCAAAAATGGGGGCTAGGAGTGCACCCAAGAGTCGAATCCCAAAAATAAGCAAATATTCGAACTCAGCGCCCTCAAAACCCCAACGAACGATACGTCACACGTAATTTTTCATTTTTTTAAATTTTGACCCCATCTGGGGGGCTGATATAGGGGTTCAGAGGGATCGAATGAAAAAACTGAGCATATATTCGAACTCAGCGGCTTCGAATTAGTAGAAATCGATGTATTACTTCACTTTTTACATTTTTTTGAATTTTGACCATAATTGAGGATCCCTGTGCCCCCAGGGGTATTGAGATCCCATCTTGAAAAGTAGTTAGTTGAAAAATACATAAAAAGTTCTCTTCATAGTAATTTTTCAGATTTTTAAATGGGGCCCATCGTGTTTTGTACTTATCATGAAAGTTGAACTTTCACCACGAAAGTTCAACTTTGAACTTTTCAAAATGTGATTATCAATTTTGAATCTTCTTTCAATTCTCTAAAAACCCGCATGAACAGATTCATCTTGGACTTGACCGATTTCGAGATATGCGCCTTCAAAGTTGAGCCATTTCGCAAAAAATCCCAATTATACGATAATTTCATGGGCCACCCCTGCCCCCTGAAAGATTACGATCGGAATGACGGTGATTCCTTCATTAGACCATCGAGGGGAACTCGTAAAAAAATTTTGACCGAAATCGGAAGACCCATGCAGGTCACTTTTTTAGGGCTTGTCACTTTTTCCGACTTTGGTCACTAAAAGTCACTTTTTCTCGCATTTTCAAGCAAAAATTCAAATTTTCACGTAAAAATTGCTATTTTTGAAAATTCTTTAAGAAAAAAATTAAAAGTTGATAATAATTTTTCAAAAAAAAATTGCCCTCGCTTCGCTTCGTCAGTATTTTAATAATTATATTGGTTCCTAAATTTGAAAAAATCATGTTTTTTTAAATCAGTAAAGTAATTGATTTTTGAGTCAATTCCCCATTTTACAGAATAAATCAGTAATTTTGACTAAAATAAATCAATCAAACAATTTAAATATCACAGATTTTCAAATAATTTCATTTCACTGATTCAAAAAGGAATAGTTTTACAAAAATTGACTGATTTAGATTTAGAGAGAAGATACCTAATACCTACATATATTGGTCAAATATTAATTGTTTGTTCCAAAAATCTCGTCATTTTTCAATTTTTCTTCGCTCAAATCTGCATAATTAAATTAATTACCCAACATTAACCAAAAATTTAATTTTTTGGGGGGAATTTTTTTACAGTTTTTTGGGGGGAAGTTTTGTTTGCAACGGCGTGAATAATTTCATTCCAGGTATCATAGCGATATTCTATCAAAATTAAGTAACTTTTAGTAACTTTTTTCGAACAAGAAGTAACCAAAAAGTAATCAAAAAATGAGCAAAATGTAACTAAAAATTCAATTTTTTAGATGGGGGGGGGATTTTTTTGAAGTATTTTGCAATCATTTTAAAGATAAACTGAAACGACGTGAATAATTTTATTGGATTCCTTTGTAAAAACTATAAACAAATAATAATTTCATTACAGTTGTAACACACAGTGTTGCCGAATCCTAATGTTGAAAAGTTTCAAAAAATCCTCCGGAATTCGTAAAAAGTTCTGGTTTTTTATTTCACCACCACTATAGCAAAAAAAAACAGGGCTGGGAATTCAAGAAAAAATGTGGGGAGGGGGTCAAAATTCAATGAAAAAATTAGGTAATATAAAAATAGAATTTTTTAGTGGCACTTTAGGAGGCAGATATACATAGGTGGTTACTTTTTGCTCATTTTTTGCTCACTTTTTGGTCACTTTTTGGAAAAAAGTCACTATTTGCTCAAAAAAGTCACTTTTTGCTCAAAAAAGTCACTTTTTGCTCAAAAAAGTCACTTTTTGCTCAAAAAAGTCACTTTTTGCTCAAAAAAGTCACCTTTTGCTCAAAAAAGTCACTTTTGCTCAAAAAAATCACTAAGTCATTTTTTCTTCGAAATTTCGCCATGATCCCTGCCCACGGTCAAAACCTTGTCGAGTTCACATGGAATGAGCCTTTAACGAGAAATCTGAAACCATCCTCGACTTGGAATTAGAAAAAAACAAACGAAATACCCTCTCGTTCGTTGTATCCATGGCCAAACACCGTATACGTAAACAGACTAGTATGTGCGAGAAAATCGTACATTACGTACATATTCGCCGGCTCGCGCTATAATAAAATACGAAACGGAGGCAGAAGAAGGACGCATCGTGCGGCAATAAATCTCCACTTTAACTGGCACCCGTGAAGTAGATGAGAAGAAAAACACGCCATTATTTTTGTATTACAGACATTAACTAGCTGGATTTTTTGGACGATTGGTTATAAGGTTCGCAGGGCTCGAGGGGTATTCTCTCGACGGCGATGCGGTATCATTGCCTACATACGTGTTGTTTTCGTACCAGCAGAAGCAGCATGGTATGGAAAAAAAAAGAACCGGCAGGCAATACTGCGAAATAAAAACGAATACGATGCGTGGTAACTATGAATTTCAATTTGGAAAGCTGTCAATATACAGTCGGCATTTTTTTCCAGTCGATTTCAAACTGCAGCCTTTCGCGTGATCGCTAAACGCGGCTGGTGCGGCCATCCAAATGGTTATAGTGATTCCGGTACAGGAATTAGGAAGGGACGAAGAGCAGAGGTGGTAAAAAGAAACGTTCGAATTACTGTATCGAATGGGTTAAAAAGACGGTCGAGAGGGGGGCAGAGGGACGAGACAGGCGATTTCTTCGAAATGAATTCGCCATTTTAACGACTCCGCTCTTATAATAGTATATAGCCTGGTATAGCGGCTCTGCCTGGTCACGGTAATGAAGAAATATCGAAATCACCGCTCGTTATCTGTTAACTTTTCGCCTGATATAATAGCTCCGGCCGCAGATTGAAGCAATGGCCGAATATATATAGTTTCGCGTACTACTATATACGATACAGTAGTTGTATTCACTGCAGTACGTTACGTACGTTTATATATCTATAGAGCGGTGAAAATGGCGATGCCCCCTTAAATTCTGTGTGTAAAGCCCATTTATTTAATGGCTTTCTGACCGTTCGTTCGCCGTTTCGGTCAGAAATTATAGCCCCGCGCCCGGACCCGCGGTCTCCCCTGGTCCGACATATAAAGAGGTGAATGGGCGAAATCGAATTCCGCAACCGAATATATTTCCTATACATATATATATACGTATTACGTTTTCCTCCTTTTAAATAGACCAGAATCACCGCCGTCGTAGCAATTTTTTTAATGAAATAGGCTCTCGATACTCGGGGCTGCGGCAGCGAAGGTGATGGCAGTGATTTTGCCGATGCTGGATGATAGTCCAGAGTTCGAGGATTAAACGATCCGCCTACAGGAGGGGGAAATCTGGAATGTGGATAGTGGTAGACGATTTACGAGGTTCTTTTTGCAATTCTTTGCAGTTTTGTTGGAGAGGTAGGTGGTCATTGGATCAACGAATGGTTAGGATTTTATGGAGGAAATTATTTGATGGGGATGAGAATGGATCTTCGATTTTTATCTGAAAAACTATTTTTGATAGAAATTGGAAAATGCTTCTTGTACAGATCCCAGAGACGAAGCTAAGGAGAAATCGAATGTAAGCTAAGAGCTGATAAATCTATGCCACCGTAATCAAAAAAAAAAAAAAGAGAGGCGAAGAGTGGGTAACGATTTCCGATTTCTCATTCAATTAGGACCACCTTTTTCCGAAAAAAATACGTGAAGTTTCCAAAATTTAAACTTGAATAGAAAGAACAGAATACCTACAGGTATCACCTTGGAACAAATAAAATCCGAATTGCACTACTCCTAGGTTTACTTATCCAATTTTAAAGAGAATTTTTTTTGGAGTACCCAATAAAATTCAATTTTTTTCGTAAATGCTGTTTTTTAATTCATATTGATTTATTTTTTTTGACTTCAATCCTTCGTATCTCTTTCAATTTTAAATTTTATTAAAAAATGAATATAACTTATTTTGTAGATTATGAAATTGTGAATAAAAAAAGTTATTTTCGTATTTTGATTAAATTCAAAATTGAACGAGTTACAAAGCTCCAAACATTAAAAAGAATTACCTAAATTCAAAATTAAAATTCTTATGAAGCTGGCTTACAGTTACAACCGCCGGCTACGAATATAAATGATTTTTTTTTATTTTCGCGAATGGTTTTGGATTCAGAATTTGACTTATGATAAAAATTATTTTTCTTTACTTTTTTTGAAAATTTTCATGTAAGCTGAGTTTACAAGCTTACACTTTAGCTTCGCCACTGAAAAATCCTAAACTTTTTTTAGTCGCTGGTATCCAATTCTTGTTATTCAACCAAGTAGAGATAGTAATCAGTGAATCAGAGGGAGAGGAAAATGCGACTGGTGAGCGACAGGGTTGATCGAAAAAGTTGACAATATCCTGGATTTTGACGAAAATTGGGGAGGTAGTTTATTTTGAGAGGAAGGCCTCTTGAAAAAATTTTGAGCTCCCTAAACCCAAGGGACACGGAGCTAGGAGAACTTAAAGTGGGAGTATTTTCGAGAAAAAACACGGTTTTTGCCTCTTTTGGATAGTTCCACTTTTTGGGAACCTCAGTCATTCCCTAAAAAGGCTGAACCATTGATACTGAAATTTTATACTACTCTTTGTTCCTTACAATGAGGTTGGAAAGTTGCAGGTGGCGAATTTGAGGAATTTTTGATTTTTACCACATTCAAATCGTTCTCCCAAACACTTGGAAATCAAGCTAAATTATTTTCATGGCAATGTTTGAAATTTCATTTTGATTTGCGTAATTTTCATAAAATTCAAATTGTTCATGCAGTAGCTGGAAAAAGAAGTCAATTTTTTTGGTCTTTAAAATTCATTTTAATTTAAATTTGATAATTTACTATAGCAGTGTTGCAAACTGAAATTTCCTAAAAATTTCGTAAATAAAAGTGCAGTTGGCAGCAGTCATGATATGAATTTTTTTCTAGAACGTTTCATCAAAAATTATTCCAGAAGATCGAAAAATAATTGACTCGACTTCGAGGTGTCTCAGTGACCATTTTTAATTTGGTAAAAATCAAAATTTTCTTGGTACAGTTTAGAATATTCCGAAAATAGGAAGATATGTATCCCTAGTTATTGTGAACGGGGGTCAAAAATTCCAAAAAGCACCTCGTGGTATGATTTTTTTTTGATTTTTCAAAAATTCGAAACATGCAGAACTGTGTTGTAATTATGAAGATATTTTAATCAATTTTGAAAAATGAACACTTAAATTTGGGGCAGGACCAAGCAGAGTCGAGGGCAACTAGGAATTTTCCTCTAATTTTGAGAAAGAACACTTTCAGTAAAAAATGTGACATTCAAATCCATGAAAATGTTTTTTTTTTTTGGAAAAATGGCAAAATTAGGAGAAATATGCTATCAATAAAGTGAAGCTTTTTCAAATTTTCTCTCATTTATAAATCAGTGAAAAATTGTCGAAAATCACTGAGAAACAGTCAGAATTGGAGATCAGGAGAAAATCAGAAAAAAATCAATAAAAACAAATCGGTGAGAAAAATTACTGGAAAACCAGTGAAAATTCACTGAAAAGTCAGTAAAATTTATGAAACTAACAGAAAAAATCAGTGAAAATTTTTGAAAAATCAGCGAAAATTTACTGAAAATCAGTCAATTTTGCTGATTTTTTCCTATGCTGGCTGCAATTCTGACTGTGACTTTTCACTGATTCAGAATGAGATAGTTGGCATCTCAAAAATACATTCAAAACTCGCACACACATGAGAAAAAAAATAGTACTTACAATTTACTCTCTCATTTCTGAATCAGTAAAATTCATCAAAAATCACTGAAAACAGTTAGAATTGCAGCACAGTAATAACTCAGTGAGAAAATTTCACTGAAAACAAGCCAGTGAAAGAAAATCACCGGTAATCAGTGAAAATTCACTAAAAACTCAGTAATGTTTATGAAATTAGCAAAAAAATCAGTGAAAATCTTTGAAAAATCAGCAAAAATTCGCTGAAAATCTGTGAATTTTGCTGATTTTTGCCTCTGCTGCAATTTTGGCTGTTTATCAGTGACTTTTCACTGATTCGGAATGAGACATTTGGCATCTCAAAAATACATTCAAAATTCGCACACACACAAGAAAAAAATCGTATATACAATCTACTCTCTCATTTCTGAATCAGTGAAAACCATCAAAAAATCACTGAAAAACAGTCAGAATTGCAGCACAGTAATAAATCAGTAAACAATTTCACTGAAAGGAAGCCAGTGAAAGAAAATCACCGGTAATCAGCGAAAATTCACTAAAAACGCAGTAATGTTTATGAAATTTACTGAAAAATCAATGAAATTCACTGAAAAATCGATGAAGTTCACTGAAAAATCGACGAAATTCACTGAAAAATCAATGGAATTCACTGAAACATCAGTGATAAATCTCTGAAAATCAGTGATTTCAGCTGATTTTTCTTGTGCTGCAATTCTGACTGTTTTCCAGTGATTTTTTGATGGTTTTCACTGATTCAGAAATGAGAGAGTAGATTGTATATACGATTTTTTTCTTGTGTGTGTGCGATTTTGAATGTATTTTTGAGGATGCCAAATGTCCATTCCGAATCAGTGGAAAAAAGTCACTGATAAACACCAAAATTGCAGCAGACAGCAAAAAATCAGCAAAAATTCACAGATTTTCATAGCGAATTTGCTGATTTTTCAAAGATTTTCACTGATTTTTTGCTAATTCATAAACCTTACTGAGTTTTTAGTGAATTTTCACTTGATTACCGTTGATTTCCTTTCACTGGCTTGTTTTTTCAGTGAAATTTCTCACTGAGTTATTACTGTGCTGCAATTCAACTGTTTTCAGTGATTTTTGATGAATTTTACTGATTCAGAAATGAGAGAGTAAATTGTAAGTACTATTTTTTTTCTCATGTGTGTGCGAGTTTTGAATGTATTTTTGAGATGCCAACTATCTCATTCTGAATCAGTGAAAAGTCACAGTCAGAATTGCAGCCAGCATAGGAAAAAATCAGCAAAATTGACTGATTTTCAGTAAATTTTCGCTGATTTTTCAAAAATTTTCACTGATTTTTCTGTTAGTTTCATAAATTTTACTGACTTTTCAGCTGAATTTTAACTTGTTTTCCAGTAAGTTTTCTCACCGATTTGTTTTTATTGATTTTTTTCTGATTTTCTCCTGATCTCCAATTCTGACTGTTTCTCAGTGATTTTCGACAATTTTTCACTGATTTATAAATGAGAGAAAATTTGAAAAAGCTTCACTTTATTGATAGCATATTTCTCCTAATTTTGCCATTTTTCCAAAAAAAAAAACATTTTCATGGATTTGAATGTCACATTTTTTACTGAAAGTGTTCTTTCTCAAAATTAGAGAAAAATTCCTAGTTGCACCTCGACTCTGCTTGGGTCGCCCCAAATTTAAGTGTTCATTTTTCAAATTGATTAAAATATCTTCATAATTACAACACCAGTCTGCATGTTTCGAATTTGAAACCAAAAAAATATACCACGAGGTGCTTTTTGGAATTTTGAACCCCGTCACAATAACTAGGAGACATATCTTCCTATTTCGGAATAATTCTAAAACTGTACCAAGAAAATTTTGATTTTTACCAAATTAAAAATGGTCACTGAGACACCTCGAAGTCGAGTCAATTATTTTTCGATCTTCTGGAATAATTTTGATGAAACGTTCTAGAAAAAAATTCATATCATGACTGCTGCCAACTGCACTTTTATTTACGAAATTTTTAGGAAATTTCAGTTTGCAACACTGCTATAGTAAATTATCAAATTTAAATTAAAATGAATTTTAAAGACCAAAAAAATTGACTTCTTTTTCCAGCTACTGCATGAACAATTTGAATTTTATGAAAATTACGCAAATCAAAATGAAATTTCAAACATTGCATGAAAATAATTTTAGCGTGATTCCAAGGTTTGGGAGAACGATGTGAAGTGTGGTAAAAAATCAAAAATTCCTCAAATCGCTCACCTGCAACTTTCCAACCTCATTGTAAGGAACAAAGAGTAGTATAAAATTTCAGTATCAATGGTTCAGCCTTTTTAGGGAATGACTGAGGTTCCCAAAAGTGGAACTATCCAAAAGAGGCAAAAACCGTGTTTTTTCTCGAAAATACTCCCACTTTAAGTTCTCCTAGCTCCGTGTCCCTTGGGTTTAGGGAGCTCAAAATTTTTTCAAGAGGCCTTCCTCTCAAAATAAACTACCTCCCCAATTTTCGTCAAAATCCAGGATATTGTCAACTTTTTCGATCAACCCTGTCGCTCACCAGTCGCATTTTCCTCTCCCTCTGATTCACTGATTACTATCTCTACTTGGTGGAATAAACAAGAAGAATTGGATACAAGCGACCTAAAAAAAGTTAGGATTTTTTCAGTGGCGAGACGAGCTAAAGTGTAAGCTTGTAACTCAGCTTACATGAAAAAATTTCAAAAAAGTAAAGAAAAATAATTTTTATCATAAGTCAAATTCTGAATCCAAAACCATTCGCGCGAAATAAAAAAAAATCATTTATATTCGTAGCCGGCGGTTGTAACGATAAGCCAAGCTCATAAGAATTTTAATTTTGAAGTTAGGTATATTCTTTTTACATGTTTGGAGCTTTGTAACTCGTTCAATTTGAATTTAATCAAATATACGAACAACTTTTTTATCACAATTTCATATCTGACAAAATAATCAGTTAGATTCATTTTTAAATAAAATTTAAATTGAAAGAGATACGAAGTGATTGAAGTCAAAAAAAATAAATCAATATGAATTTAAATAAACGAGATATTTATGCGAAAAAACATGAATTTTATTGGGTACTCCAAAAAAAATTCTCTTTAAAATTGGATAAGTAAACCTAGGAGTAGTGCAATTCGGATTTTATTTGTTCCAAGGTGATACCTGTAGGTATTCTGTTCTTTCTATTCAAGTTTAAATTTTTTTTGGGGAAAAACAAAAAAAAAAAAAATTTGGAAAACGTTCATTTATTTTGCGGAAAAAGGTGTTCCTAATTTGAATGAGAAATCGGAACAAATCGTTACCACTCTTCGCCTCTCTTTTTTTTTTTTTGAGTACCGGTGCATAGAATTTATCAGCTCTAGACTTACATTCGATTCTCCTTAGCTTCTGTCTCTGGGGATTGGACAAGAAAGCATGTTCCAATTTCTATCAAAAATAGTTTTTCAGATAAAAAAGGAAGAATCCATTACTCATCCCCATCAAATAATTTCCTCCATAAAATCCTAACCATTCGTGATCCATAGGACACCTAACCTCAACAAAACTGCAAAGAATTGCAAAAAGAACATCGTAAATTCGTCTTCTACCACTATCCACATTCACAGATTTCCCCTCCTTTAGGCGATCGTTTTAATCCTCGAACTCTGGAACTATCATCAGCACGGCAAAATCACTGCCATCACCTTCGCTGCCGCAGCCCCGAGTATCGAGAGCCTAGTTTCTTAAAAAAATTGCTACGACGGCGGTGATTCTGGTCTATTTAAAAGGAGGAAAACGTAATACCGTATATATATATGTATAGGAAAATATATTCGGTTGCGGAATTCGATTTCGCCCATTTCACCCCTCTTTATATGTCGGACAGGGCAGACCCGGCGGGTCGGGCGCGGGGAATAATTTCTGGACCCCGAAAACGGCGAACGAACGGTCAGAAAGCCATTAAATAAATGGGCTTACAACACAGAATTTAATGGGGGCATCGCCATTTTCAAACCGTCTCTATAGATATATAAACGATACGTAACGTACTGCAGTGAATACAACTACTGTATAGTATATAGTAGTACGCGAAACTATATAATATTCGGCCATTGCTTCAATCTGCGGCCGGAGCTATTATATCAGGCGGAAAAGTTAACAGGATAACGAGCTCGGTGATTCGAATTCTTCATTACCGTGACAGGCAGAGCCGCTATAACCAGAGCTATATACTATTATAAGAGCGGAGTCGTTTTAAAATGGCGAATTCATTTCGAAGAAATCGCCTGTCTCGTCCTCTCTGCCCCCCCCCTCGACCGTCTATTTTTAACCCATTCGATACAGTAATTCGAACGGTTCTTTTACCACCTCTGCTCCTTCGTCCCCTCCTAATTCCTGTACCGGAATCACTATAACCATTTGGATGGCCGCCACCCGCCGCTTTTAGCGGATCACGCGAAAGGCTGTGCAGTTTGAAAATCGACTGGAAAAAAATGCCGACTGTATATTGACAGCTCTCAAGGAAATTCATAGTTACCACGCATCGTATTCGTTTTTATTCGCAGTATTGCCCTGCATGTTCTTTTTTTTCCATACATGCTGCTTCTGCTGGTACCGAAAACAACCGTACTGTAGGCAATGATACCGCATCGCCGTCGATGAGGAAATACCCCTCGAGCCCTGAGAACCCTCATAACCAATAGTCCCAAAAAATCCAGCTAGTTAATGTCTGTATACAAAAAATGGCGTGTTTTTCTTTGATCTACTTCACGAGTGGCCAGTTAAAGTGGCAGATTTATTGCCGCACGATGCGTCCCTTCTGCATCCCGTTTCGTATTTTATTATAGTGCGCGAGCCCGGCGAATATGTACGTAATGTACGATTTTCTCGCAATACTAGTACTGTTTACGTATACGGTGGTTGGCCATGGATACAACGAACGAGAGGTATTTCGTTTTGTTTTTTTTCTAATTCCAAGTCGAGGATGGTTTCAGATTCTCGTTAAGGCCTCATTCCATGTGGAACTCGACAGGTTTTTGACCGTGGGCAGGGATCATGGCGAAATTTCGAAGGAAAAAATGACTTAGTGATTTTTTTGAGCAAAAAGTGACTTTTTGAGCAAAAGGGGACTTTTTGAGCAAAAAGTGACTTTTTGAGCAAAAAGTGACTTTTTTGAGCAAAAAGTGACTTTTTTGAGCAAAAGTGACTTTTTTGAGCAAATAGTGACTTTTTTCCAAAAAGTGACCAAAAAGTGAGCAAAAAATGAGCAAAAAGTAACCACCTATGTATATCTGCCTCCTAAAGTGCCACTAAAAAATTCTATTTTTATATTACCTATTTTTTCATTGAATTTGACCCCCTCCCCACATTTTTTCTTGAATTCCCAGCCCTGTTTTTTTTTGCTATAGCGGTGGTGAAATAAAAAACCAGAAACTTTTTACGGAATTCGGAGGTATTTTTTGAAACCTTTGCAACATTAGGATTCGCAACACTGTGTGCTACAACTGTAATGAAATTATTATTTGTTGTATAGTTTTTACAAAGGAATCCAATAAAATTATTCACGTCGTTTCAGTTTATCTTTAAAATGATTGCAAAATACTTCAAAAAAATCCCCCCCCCATCTAAAAAATTGAAATTTTTAGTTACATTTTGCTCATTTTTTGATTATCTTTTTGGTTACTTCGCTGTTCGAAAAAAGTTACTTAAAAGTTACTTAAATTTGATAGAATATCGCTATGATACCTGGAATGAAATATATTCACGCCGTTGCAAACAAAACTTCCCCAAAAAACTGTAAACAAAATTTCCCCCAAAAAATTAAATTTTGTTAATGTTGGGTAATAATTAATTATGCAGATTGAGCGAAGAAAAATGAAAAAATGCACGAGATTTTTGGAACAAACAATTAATATTTGAAAACCAATATATGTAGGTATTAGGTATCTTCTCTCTAAATCTAATCAGTCAATTTTTGTTAAAACTATATCCTTTTTGAATCCAGTGAAATGAAATTATTTGAAAATCTTGATATTTAAAATTGTTGAATTGATGTATTATTGTAGTCAAAATACTGATTATTCTGTAACCATGGGGAATTGACTCAAAAATCAATTACTTTACTGAGTTAAAAACAACATGAGTTTTTCAAAATTAGGAACCAATATAATTATTAAAATACTGACGAAAGCGAAGCGAGGGCAATTTTTTTTTGAAAAAATGTAATATCAACTTTTTACTTTTTTCTTAAAGAATCTCAAAAATAGCAATTTTTACGTGGAAAATTTGAATTTTTGCTTGAAAATGCGAGAAAAAGTGACTTTTAGTGACCAAAGTCGGAAAAAAAAAGTGACAAGCCCTAAAAAAGTGACCTGCATGGTCTTCGATTTTCGGTCAAAATTTTTTTACGAGTTTCCCTCGATGGTCTAATGAAGGAATCACCGTCATTCCGATCGTAATCTTTCAGGGGGCAGGGTGGCCCATGAAATTATCGTTATAATGGGATTTTTTCTGCCCCGAAATGGCTCAACTTTGAAGGCCGCATATCTTCGAAATCGGTCAAGTCCCAAGATGAATCTGTTCATCGGGTTTTTAGAGAATGAAAGAAGATTCCAAAATTGATAATCACATTTTGAAAGTTCAAAGTTGAAACTTTCGGTGATGAAAGTTCAACTTTCATGATAAAGTACAAAACACGATGGGCCCATTTAAAAATCTGAAAAAATTTACTATGAAGAGAACTGTTTATGTATTTTCAACTAACTACTTTTCAAGATGGGTCTCATACCCCTGGGGGCACAGGGTATCCTCATTATGGTCAAAAATTCAAAAAAATGTAAAAAAAGTGAAGTAATACATCGATTTTACTAATTCCCCCCCCCCCGAAGCCGCTGAGTTCGAATATATGCTCAGTTTTTCATTCGATCCCTCTGAAACCCTATATCAGCCCCCAGATGGTGGCTAAAATTTAAAAATGAAAAATTACGTAGTGACGTATCGTTCGTTGGGGTTTTGAGTTCGCTGAGTTCGAATTTTGATATTTTTGGGATTCGACTCTTGGGTGCACTCATAGCCCCCAATTTTGAAAAAAAAAACATTGATTCTCAAAATTTTAGTAATTTGGGAGTCAGTGTGGCGCAACGAGGGTAGCGGATAGAGAAAGAAAGTAATAATCAAGCTCAAGAACCCATAGTAGAAATCGATATGATACATGCTATTTCAATTTTTTTTGCATGTAATTTCTCAGAAATTGGGGGCTATATGACGCACTAAAAGGTCCGAATTCCACAAATAAGCAAATATTCGAATCGGAGGAAGTTTTTTTGGGTGTGGGGACGGGGGCGGGGGTACGACTATTTTTTACATGAAAGGGTTGGGGTAAAATTTCGGTGTCACTTTCATATTATAATTCGACCCCTCCAGAACTCGAATCTGCTTTTCCGATCTGAAGCGTTAGAATTCCCATAAAAAGTATGATTTGTGTCGAAAAAGAGGTTTTAAAATTGCGATTTTTTATCTTATGAGACGATGATCGTGGTTCAAGTAAGGTTTGAAACCAGTTTTTATATATTTCGACACTTCCTGAATTCGAATTGTTAATGGTTTCCCCATATGAAGTAAAAAACAGTTTTGATCGTAGCTTTTTGGCAGTGAAAAACAGCCAAGTTCGCTAAAATCGACTCGAATTCGCAATTCCCATTTTCTCAACCCAAATACTTGAACCAAAAACCTGGTATTAAAACCATTTTTAGAAGTGATTCCGAACCTCCTGAACACAAATTTATGATTAGTTTCCCAATTGGAAATAGAGGGAATTCTCTCAATCGATGGAAATTAGTGAAGTGTAAAACGCCCAATTTTAACACAAAACTGGACATGAAATTGCGATTTCAATTTCTTCCAAACAATACATGTCCTCCAATGGTAGGTATACAAGTTTTTTTTTTCAATTTGAACTTTTGGAACCAGAGAAAGCACCAAAACAATTTTTAGCTTCTTGGACTCCAGAGGGCTTGAGCCATCGACTTCTCAAAGTAGGGACTTGTAAAAAAATTGAATAATCGTCCCTTCAAGTCGAATGGTGGAAGCCAAAAAAAATTGTTCTTAGGGACATTCTCAACTAATCAGTTACAATCTTTTCAGTAGTTAACGAAAGTGGAGCTTTTTTTTCGTGTTTTCTATGTGTAAAATTCATTGGCCTGTGAACGCTGTACTTTCCACGGAGAGCGTCGTGGAAAATTGACGAATCTGCACGGTTTAACGACGCGTGGTCAGTTTTAATTTTGCTGCAACAATCCGGCAACTGATTCAAAAAATCGTATTCAGGAGGTTCGAATTACGTTTATAAAAACGGTTCATACCAGAATTGGTTCGAGATTATTGGGTTGAGAGATGCGGAAAATTGCGAATTAGAGTCTATTTTAGCGAAAATTGCTGTTTTTCACTGCCTAAAAGCTACGATCAAGAAGTATTTCACTTCCTATGGGTAGAAACCAATAACAAATCGAATCAGAAGGTTCGAAATATATAAAAAACTGGTTTCAAACCTATCTTGAACCACATTTAATTGTTTCAAGATGAAAAAAACGGCAAAATTTTTTTTTATATATTTTTCACCTCAAAATTGGCCTTCTTTTGTAACCCACAATGTCATAAGATTGTGCGAATTCTACGCTTCAGATCGGAAAACTAATCGCAGATTCGAGTTCAGGAGGTGTCGAATTATATGAAAATGACACAAATTTACCCAACCCCTTCATGTGAAAAATAGAGGGTAAATCCCCCTAAAAAACCCCCCTCCCTCCAAAGGGAATTTTAAAGTCTCTACTTCTGAAAATTTTCTTTTGGGTCATACCAAATAAAACACATTTCTAACCCCAGTGTACCAAAAGTCCTATGCCCCCGTTTGTTTTTAATGCTGGACCGCAGGGGACTATCCATCGAATATTTATATTAAAATAATTGGTTGTGTGCTAACATCTTTAGTTTCAATCTGAACATAATATATTTAAATTAATTTTCACTAATTACATGTATTATTCATATATTGCATTGTTTATTCATTTTGAAACATGTTTTTCTAATTAATACAATGGTAAGGTACATCGGAATTAATGTATTATATGGATTAGGCTTTCGTAAAATAGTTATGTTTGATTATGAAAGAAATGCCATTTAAAATCGAAATTTCTAAACGACGACAAAGAGTATGTAGAAAAATATGAATAGTAACCGAAAAATTATGCACGACTAAAAAAATGATAATAAACGGAATAAAAAAATATAGATATACAATCAAAAAAATTATTCTATAGCTTTAAAATTGGTCAATTTTTCTAGAAAATATCATTTTTGAAATTTTTATTATAGCAAGAAATTGCGAGAGATGCTCTTTTCATCCACCTGAAAGTCGATTGTAATTCAAGAATTGGAGGGTATGATAGTCCTAAAGTTTTTTTTTTACTATAAGAAGATAAAACAAACATATATGAGGGGACTTAGTTCCAAAATCACTTTTGCAAAAATCGATGTCGTTTTTTTTGCAGATTTCGATTCAGTATGAAAAACTGAACCAGAATCCGCCAAAGAAACGACATCGATTTTTTTTGCAAAAGTGATTTTGGAACTAAGCCCCTCATTATCTATTATGGGGTGGATCGAAAAACAAAAACTATATCTTGGATTTTGACCAAATTTGGTGGGGTTGGTACTTTTGAGTGGGAGACTTCACAAAAATTTTTTTGAGACCGAGGGGCGAAGGGAGGGGAGCAGAGAGTGTTCAAAGATGCCCTCCTTTTGAAAAAAAACGTTGTTTTTTGCCTTTTTTAGCCATTCAAAATTTGTGTGAGAACGCCTTCGTAAGCACTTGAAAAGATGCGATTGAGTTTCTACATCCAAAAACGCAAAAAAAAGGACGTTTTTTCAAAAAGGAGATGCACTTTGAGTACCTCCTGCCTCCCTCCCTTTCCCGAGGGCTCAAAATTTTTTTGTGAAGCTTCCACTCCTAAATATAAACCACCGCACCAAATTGGTAAAATCCAAGATATGTTTTTCTTTTTCGATCCACCCTAATCTACATATGATGCATACAAAAGCGACGAACCAAAAAATCGTTCAAATTCGAGGAAAGGACGTGTGTAATGTATTAGAAGGGTGTTTTTTGACTATAGTAAGCGTTACTATTAATGAAATCGAACGATTGCTTTCA
Organism: Pseudococcus viburni; assembly: GCA_033439095.1. NCBI lineage: Eukaryota > Metazoa > Arthropoda > Insecta > Hemiptera > Pseudococcidae > Pseudococcus > Pseudococcus viburni. The sequence goes on along the minus strand of JAVBJF010000713.1, from coordinate 9,681 downwards.
GAGGTCTCACAAACCAGCGAACACATCCTCTTTACGAGTGCACAAAGGATGTACCAATTTTAATTGCGCGAATTCATTACGTATTCGTAAATTATCCAAATTTTTTCTCTGGTCGTTATGATTATTCAATCAATTTCGGCATTTCCCGCGCGTAATCCGAGGCCACAATCAGCTCCTCGAGTAAACCACCTGAGAAAGTTTCTACGTAATCAAAAAAATTTCGAATAATTTTAGCAATCTATCATCATCTGCGGGATTTTTTCGCATCCAATAGCTTTTCAAATTTTCCAATACTCTGTTCGATAGTGTTACTGTTCATTGCACCATGTGGAGTAGGTGAACATGAGTTTGACGAGCCAAGTAATCTTCGTCTAGATTCGTTACAAAAACTTTGTCTGAAATGTGATCATCTTGTTTGCGAGGCGACGCAATCGTTGAAACATGAAAAGCAGCTTAGTTGAATTCGCAATCTTTTTGCCAAATCAGTTCACGCGCTGTTCGTCAAGTAGAGAGTAGTCGGAGTCTCGCGTTAATGATTTTACAACATTTAGCCCGAGATCTTAGATCCTTAAGCAAAAGTTTCTGCAAACCCAACTGCCAATCTGAAACTGACATTTTTTTTTTGAAATTACCTCTTTTTTTCAGATCTGCGAGTTGTTGGCTAAATTTGTTCGCCTGACCCAGTATATCGTTCAGTATACTTCTTCAAACTATCGATCGTATTCGTAATTCCTTGGAGGACGGGGATTCTTGTATGGTATACCAACAACTTGGGTCCAGGACCTAGAGTGTGCACAACCAAGATTAAACACACAGTACGAATTCGAAGCATTATCATAAAATCTATAAACATTTAAGTATTCGCGAAAAAAGAATAGGATATAGCTTTCGAAAGGTCTAACGATTTCGAAACAAACTCGAAATCACAACGATTAACGGAATGTACCAGAAATAACACTAAAGCACAATCACTGAATGATATGAATTTAAAATGTTTCTGCGGTGATAAAAATTCAGACAACAAATTATCGTGTTTTTTTTTAGAATTATAAATAACGGTTGTCTGAACCAGCCATACGTAATTATTGATAAATCTGACGAATACACGTACTTTTTTTTTTAATTCTCCTGATTTATCTGATGTACCGACCATAGTTTACTTGGAAACGACGAATAGGTATGTTTTGAATGTAAAGGTATCATTCGAATCAACAAGCGCCCCCCAGTAATCAACGAGCTAATAGTGTTGGTAAAAATTTCAATTCCTACTGGATTCAAAGTTTCCTTGCTAGGTTTTATCACAAAAAATTCTCATTTGGGTAAATTAACGCCCTTAGTTTTTAAAAATGTAATCACAGGATTATCAGACAGATGATTGGCGACCATGTAATGATGTTGTTTCTCTGTTGGAATTGCACAAAAATATCGACTGTTTTACAAAAACTGAATCGTTTGGTGGAAAAACGTAATTTATTTGATAAATACATCGAAATTTTGGGATCCGAATGATCTGTCATTCTAGTCCCCTGCTGATTAGCTCAGGAATACTTCACTTTTTGACTCGGGATGAAATGTGATTTTATTTTAGTATGACCCCTAAAAAAATTTCCGAAGGGTCCCATCAAAAATTTCCCTTAGGGGAGGATGGTTTTTTCACGTATAAAGGATTCAAAATTTGAAAATCTGCTAAAACAAACAACATTTCTGATGGGTTTTCGCGATTTTGGAACCTTAGTTTTTACAAAAATACTCAGTAAAAATTCATATAAAAAAATGTAAATGACTCCATTTCACCGCCTCGCCCATTGAGATAGGGGGGTGGGAGAAGGGGTTCATCGTTTGTGCTAGGTTTTGTGCTGGTTTGTGCTGACATTAGTTTCGTTTTGGCTAATTCCTTTCCTGAAAAGGAATATAGGTCGGGTGGGGCGCCGAAATGGTCGCCACGTCCCATTCGAGATAGAGGGGTGGGAGTGAGGGCAAATCGTTGTGATAGGATTGTGGTGGTTTGTGCTGGCATATGTTCGTTGTGCTCCCTCCCTTTAGGGCGGGGCATTGAAATGGGGCCCGCGCCCATTCAAGATAGAGGGTGGAGTGGGGTCACGTTTTGCTAGGTTGTGATGGTTGTGCTGAATTATTTCGTTTGTCTCCCTCCATTCTGTGAGCGGGGCGTCTGAAATGCTTTCTGAAAAAACTTGAAAAAAACACTTGAAAATTTTTAAAACAGTCACACTCGTTTGTGTTACGAGGTGTCTTATAGATCGTGATCGATATAAGAACGTCATACGCCAAATTTCTATTTTTATATAATTATATCTCTAGGCTCGACTTCACCTACGTTTATGTCGATTTCTAACTCGTCAGTATGAATTGTAATTGCTTGTAGCTAGTACCTATGCGATTTTCTTTCCAATCTCTATGTAATAATGTACATTTTTGTGTATAATAATTCGACAGTAAAATTTTAGTGTGTAAATTACGTCCACTTTTTTCTATTTGCGATTCGGTGATTTTAATATCCAATCGTTTAACCTCCGTACATGTCCTGTTGGCCGAATTCGCGATATGACCAGTGATAGTGGTGATACTGAAACTTTCAATATCAAACGTGCTTGTATTTCATTGAAATTCGGTCAGTGATTCTCCCCCGTGTGGAGTGCACTGCAAAAGAATTCCTTTTCATCGGAACATCTTATCAAGACAACCTGGACAAAGAATCATTAGGACGGTGAAGAAGGCTTACTCTACGTTCCTCAAAAAGCAGCGTGAATCTGTGGTAACGCCTTATCTCAAACCCATTCCGAATCCGTTTCATGCAGACAACCAAGTCTATCTGGATTTGGCGAATGACACTGGTTAAATGGAAGAAGAAACTGACTATGAATTTGCCCTCAGTATTCTCAAATATCCACAAAGATGCGAACTTGGTGAAATTGACCGGATGGAAGCTTGAAGGACGTGATTGGGAGAGCTACAAAAGAGTTTGGCCTATATAGAAGGTAAAGTTATGGCTGAAATATTAAAGTAGAAACTGCTAAACGTAAAAGTACGGCATTTGATGCCGAAAGTTTAACTGCTACTTTGAAATCAAGCTACGCCTTATGTCATTATCAAAAGTTGCCAGTATCAGGTGCCTATATTGGATGGTAAACGTGCAGAATTATACGAATTGCCGTCTTGATTGATGCAATTGTAGGCGAAAATAAATCTCCTCAAACGAGTGAATAGGCTATATATCTAAAGCTTGCTGTAAAGGTGGCGTCGTGCGGAAAAAAATTCATGTGATAATTATCCGCTCACAGATGATATGTATATCAAGCCTATATCATATAAAAATCTCGTCTTTAATAAACGTGATTATGGCTCAGAACTTTCGAGAGTTGCTGATTATCCTAAAATTGAGGCCGACGACTTGAGAAAAATCGATTGCAGGAAGTACAAGCAATTGACGTGGCTTAAAAACGTGCGGATTGACACAGCTAAATGTCTCCTCCGGGCATTTATTTATTTCCGAAACCTTCCCAGAACCAGATCAGAATTGCTGGGAAGCGTTGTCGACTATACTACGTATCCTTCGCTTGAACCTCTGCTACAATTTTGTCAAAGCGCTGCTTCGCCTACGAGACATGGAGACTGAGACCCCGGTGAAAGTTCCCTCCAAAAAGACATCGCGTCACGCGCCAAGGAGCCCGAGAAAAAGGAAAATTCGGTAAAAAGCAGCCAAAACTGAAAAAACTTCCTATAACGTGAAAAATCAAAAAACGCGGCGCCTACGTACCAAAATGTATGATGTAAGGAAGTACATCAGTGATTGCCTGACCCAAATTTCGAGAAAAAGTCCGTATCAGAGCGGGTATGACTGTGTTGTGAGTCATACGCTGTGCAAACTTGCCTAACGTCCAAACCCCTTGCTGAGGCATGCCATTCCTCTGCTCTTTGTCGAGTATTCGGACAGAAACACAGCACTACAATACATCGTGTCAGTCACAAAACCTACAGATGCTTCGTCAACATCGGATCAGATTCAAAGATCGGTATTGTCAATTCTAACGCCCAAAAAATTGATGTACTATTCGGTTGCCGGTGCGTTGTTAGAGTAAAAGTGATGCATCTCTTAGTATAGCTCGAGCCCTTATCGGATGGATGTTATCAGCCAATAGTGGCAGAAGCGTTTGTTACGCGTCATGTCTTTGTAATTTCGGCAAATTGCGAACATCGCTAGCATGGGACCGATAGGTCAAGCTCTAGCTACGCCGTAGAGTAAAGGTTACCTCACAATACAGCGATTTACACTCACCCTTACTGCTGATGCTTGTCGCTAGGACGAGTACCCCTATGAAATTACTCCAGTACGCGTCAGACGATGCTCAACTCGATTCAACGCTGAAAATAGCGATCAAGGTGTTGAATCCTACACAGTTTGACATTCTAATTGGCGCAGAACTTCTGTAATGATCCTAAGTGGCCAGAAAAAATTCGTCGGTGAGAACCTGTTCGATATTCCCAGTTTGTTGGATGGTTGTGACGCTAAATCAGAGCAGAAAATTCGCTGAAATGTTGCTGCTTAACTCGTCAAGATTCAGACGCTTTTTCCAATTCTGGGAAGTAGAAGAAGTCAAATCCACTAAGAAAAGCGTCTGAATTTTAACTTTGTTGAAGCTAACTTCAAACTCTACGCATACTCGTCTACCAGATGGTAGGTTCAGTACGACTACGTTTAAATTTGCACGAGTAAGTAGCCAAACTTACGCACAAGCTCGAAGCTGCTTTATTACGCAGTGAAAAGGAAGCTGACCCGGTCCATACGGCGACCTCAATATGTCAGTTTAATGCAAGAGTATCGTAAACTGGGGCATATGAAGCTCGAAACCAAGTTGCGTGAAGATACTCATACCTCACTACCGGTACTACGCCCGACAGTACTACGACAAAAATACGTGTAGTTTTTAAAGATCCGCTAAAAACAAGACAGGCCTTTCTCTAAATGACTTCTGTTAAATGGTGATGAAATCAGCCGCCATTATTCGATGTCCCTGGTCAATTTTCGACAGTATCTTATGCTTTTCTCAGCAGACATCAGTAGCTGTATCGACGAATCTCAATGATCCCGATGATAGGCCCTGGCAATCTATCTTGGGCGTGAAATCCGACTGACCACATAGAAGTGTAGGGAAATTGTGGACCCTGACTATGGTGAAAGGACTGCGTATACATCGCAAAACGTGTCAAGAAAGCTGCTCAAGAGGAAGAATTAGAACAGAGATAGTGAGGCATTTGAAGAAAGTGTCATGGACGACAGCTAACTGGAGCTAACACAGTGCAGCTGCTTCAAGAAAGCAGGCGCAAATCACTCAACCTTTACTTCGAGCAAAATTTCCTTTGCGTAAATAGTATCAAACTCGCCAGACTTCTGCAGGCCATTGCTCCTTACGCTCACCGAGACGCTCAAAACAGTACTCGTTTTTTCCAGCGGCGTAGCAAAAATATTAGGGCCTACAGTGGATGCCAAGTGAAGACATTTTTCACGTATTCGCGAAATGGTTGATATTTCAAATGTCATTATACAAAACGGATGTATCATCGCTCATTGCAAAGTGTTATGATCCACTGGATCGTTGCGCAAGTATAATCGTGGAAAAAAGTCTTGCTCCAAGATTTTGCGCGGAAGAGCTCGATTGGACAAGCCAGTGCTCTCAAAAACTATCGCTTGAATTCGCCACGTATACAAGAGCCTTCTGACTATTCGCTTATCAAAATACCTCGAGCCTTACCCCATTGGAGGAAACGAATTTTCGGGTTTTGCGATGCAGCATACACGCTACGGTGCGTGCCGTATGCACGTGCAAATGAGTGCAATTACGCCTCATTTGTGCCAAAGTCAAAAGTGCACCTATAAAACCGCTGGACTATATCTCGCTTGAATAGTTGGAGCAGCTTTTACTTGTCAGTTTAACTAAGCGAGTAGCTCACATTATGAAAACTGATCATCGTGTTCAAGCTATTTTGTGAATCCACAAACGGTACTAGCCTGGTTGGAAGGTCCAGCATCAAAGACGAAACCTTTGTCGAAAATCGTGGGGCATTACATTACTTCAATCGTTCCAGTGAAAATTGTCTTACGTAAAATCAGCTGAAAATCCTGCTGATCTGCTTACTCATGGACTCACTCTGATTTCAGCTAGCAAATAATTCCTTGTGGCTGCGAAGTGGCCACGTGGCTAAAAAACTCAGATCACAAACGAAATATCAGTTTGCCTATTGATCGCCTGAGCAGAGGCAGGTCCAAAGAGGTCAATGTCACTCTGACGATTACAAGTATACAGGAAGAATTAATTCAAAATATTCTTCGTCGATAAAACCTAGTCGAATCATCAAGCTCGTTATATGTTGCAAATCGACTAGTCGAGAAAATGAATTGACATCACAACTCGCCAAAGCAACAGCACATTGCCGAATATCTCAAGCAGCTTGGTTCATCAGGAACTTGCCGATCTGCGTGCAAATACTCCAATCTCAGCGAAAAGTCATGTTCATCGCTTGATCCATTATCGAGCAAAAAATGGCGTAATGAGAGATAGTGTAGGCTGAGCAACTCCAAAACTACTATACAAGTGAGCATCCAATCATTCTGCATTGCAAGTCTAGTAGAGCAAGCTGCTAGTGAAACATGATCATGAAAACCTACTGCACGCATCTCATTCCTTTGTGCTGCGCCTACTTACAGCGAAAATACTACCTCATCCCGGAGGTATGACTCGTTCGTAGCGTAATCAAAACGCTGTTGTACATGTTACACGAATGAGAGCACAAAAGACAGGTCAACTATGGGTGGGGAACTACCAGCAGAGCGCACTACCGGTTTGTCTAGACATTCACTCGATTGTTGTGTGATTTTTGCTGGGTCCATTCACAATCGTTGCACGCATCACCGATCACCGAAGCACCTCAAATATGATGCGTCAGTTCTTTTGTAGCCATGGTGACTCGAGCGTGCATATTGAGTCGGTAGTGACCTCTCAAAGGAAGCAGTCTGTACGATTTCATCGAGTTTCATCGTCGGACGAGGTATTCGAAAGATTGTTGGTCAGATAATGGTACAAATTGTGGGGCGCGAATCTGATAGCTAAAGCTCAGCAAATACGACCTGGACTGAAATTTATTCCACCTCGATCCCACCACCATGGTTGAATCTGGGAGGCCCAGTAAAGCCGCAAAAAACATTTGCTTTGGTGTCAAAAGTTCCGTGTCCTAACAGAAGATCAGTTTAAAAACGGTCCTCACCTCGATTGAGGCCATCATGAAACCCAGGCCATATATTGTGTAAAGGTGAAACTGAGATTGACACCAATCGACGTCATCAATCCAGGACATTCTTGTTCAGTGACTTACTTACGCCTGCTCGCCTGAGCCCACAGAACATTTCGCTGTTCGAAAAGTCCGTGGCACAACGTCAACTTATTGCTCAGTTTGGGACTACTTGGAAAAGTCCATAACTATCGTTGCTGCAGCGAAAATCAAAATGGACGGCTGACACCAAATCTCAACGCCAACGATATCGTACTCACTCATCAAGGAGCAATCGTCACCTCTTCTTGGCCATATGGCCAGAGTGATCGAACGTGTTACCTGACGCAAGGATCGTGTACGAATGTTAAACTGAGAGCCAAAGGCTATGAATTCACTCGATCGATCAAACAGGTAGTTCATTTACAGTGAGGAGGATTTCCAAATGAGCATCGAATCAAAGACCTATTGGTCTTTCCCGGGAGCCTGCTAGAGTGCTTATTATAGATCGTTATCGATGATAAAAGAACGTCTACGGCCAAAATTCTATTTATATCTAATATTATCTCTCGTTGCTCGACTTCAACCTAGTTATGTACGTTTCTAACTCGTCAGTATGAATTGTAATTGCTTGTAGCTCCGTACTATGCGATTTTATTCAAATTCTATGTACTAAGTGTACATTTTGTGTATCATAAATCGCCATGTACATATTGTGTGGTAATACAGTCCACTTTTTTCTATTTGCGAAAATTCGTGGTTTATTTTAATTATCTCAAATCGTTTAACCTCCGTACAGTTTGTGCTACTCATGAGAGGTTTGTGCTGCTTTACATTTTGAAAAAATTTACATCTGACCTTTTTTCTGATCTTCAGAGTGTTATATACCCTGGCGGGCGCTTGACATGGTAGCCGCCATTCGTGCTTGAGGGATGAGTGGGTGTCAATCGATTGTGCTAGGTTTTGTGCTCGTTTTGTGTGGCATATTTCGTTTGTGCTCGGCTTCTCTCTCTAAAAAAAAATAAATAAGGTCAAGGAGGGGCGCCTGAACATGGTCACGGTCAATTCAAGAGTAAGGGGTGATTGTGATCTCAATCGATTGTAGCAGGTTTGTGCTCGTTTGTGCTGGCAATATTTTCGTTTGTGCTCCTCTCTCTTTGGCGGAGGCATCTGAAATGGGCCCGCCCTTCAAAATTGGAGACTGGTGTGGGTCAATCGATTGTGATAGGTTTGTGCTCGTTGTGCTGGACAATATTTTGCGTTTTGGCTCGCCTCCTACTCTGGGAGGGGCATCCTGAAATGGGTGCCCCGCCCTTTCAAAATTGGGAGACGGGTGTGAGTCAATCGATTGGCGAGGTTTGTGCTCGTTTGGGCTGCATTATTTTCGTTGTGCCTCCGCCCTCAAGGTGAGAGCGTCACGAAATGCTTTCTGAGACCCGAGAACATGAATCTTGATGAAATGGTTTGCAGTGAGTGGCGAGCATTTTTTTTTCAAAGTCCAATCGATTTTGCGCTCTGAATATTTCAAACTGGTTTTTTTCCTATTTTTTAAACTTCAATTTTTTCAACGCAAATTCTTTTGAAGTCCAAATTTTTGCTCCGAATTTTCAAACCTTGTACATTTTTTTCAACGAAAATTTTACGGAACTTTGCATTTTTTCAACGATAAATTTTCAAATCGAATTTTCTTGTAAAGTTTTCGAATCTTCAATTTTTCCAACGTAAATTTCAAATCTGAATTTGTTCTCCTGTACAATTCTTCATCTTAATTTTCAAACCTTCAACACTTCTGCGAAATGGAGTCTTTTCAGGAATAGTCTTAAAAATACAATCTGTAAATTATTTTCACAAACTACATTGAAAATAATGAAATATACAATAAAAAAAAAATAATAATAAATGTCATTATTGTATGTTCATTATTTATTTTCGATGTTGTGTTTTAAAAAAATTTTCAATTGTATTTCTTTCAGAATTCCTGAAGAACGACTCGATTACGTTTCAGACTTTGAAGTTGAGAAAAATTACGGAAAAGTTCATTAGGTAGTTTGAAAATTGAGTTGAAAAAATGTTAGAAGTTTGAAAAAATTTTGAGAAAAAAATGTTAAACTTGAAAAATTTACGTGAAAAATGAAAAAATTTTAAATCAGAGTTTTCGAAAGTTTGTGAAAAAATGTAGAAGAAGTTAAAAATTGGTTGAAAACAAATTTGAAGTTTAAAAAAATGGAAAAAAGCCCGTTGAAAATAACCGAGCGCAAAATCAAGTGGACTTTGAAAAAAAAATGCTCGGCCAAGCACTGCAACCATTTTCATCAAGATCAGGTCCCAGGGTTCTCAGAAGACGTTCTGAAGCTCACCTGGAAGGGGGAAGCACAAACGAAATAATGTAAGCAAAACGAG